>APFE030970245.1:12691-134428 GCA_000404065.3 Pinus taeda
TGTTATTGAGCAAGGTGGAATAAACAAGTCAAAATGACCGCTGCCCTGCCTGCAAAATGCTGTGAAGTATGCTTGAAAAATTTGAGAGGACTTGGAGAAATTTTACTGTTTGGGTGAGTTTTTATGCAGGCTGCCAGAATGACCGCGCACCTCCCCAGAAAAGCCGCGCACCACTGTTAGAGTCGCGCCTGTGTAGTTTTCTTCAGCAGAAAACTCACCACAGAGCCATGCACCACCCAGGAAGCCGCGCACACCTATGAAATGACCGTGCACCTTCCCAAGCACTGAATTTGCAGAAAATTGCCACGAAATCGCCTTCTTTGCCTCTAGCACGAAATTTTCACTTTCAATTGCACAATAAGAGTGACTAAAGAGGGAAATTAGTTTTTATAGGGTCATTTTAAAAAAATTTAACTTTAGAACCCACTTTCTAATGTTTTCAACTTGCTTTTCTTTTTAATACTGTTTAGAGTCTTTTTGTACTGAAATGAGCTCTTTTGATGCGTTTGACTCCATTCTTTTTGCAGGTTGACCATCTGATGGACTGTGGAGAAGGAACCAGGGTTGTTGCCGGCACTTTTGCAAACTTCTGAAAATTTCTTTATTTTTACAAATTTGACATGACCTTGGACTTAAAAACAGGGTTTTTAAATCCAAGGTATAAAATGATCTGTAACTGATGAAAATAACAATGAAACATATGTACATACTTCCTTCTGGCTTGCTAGGCACTCACTGACCTTGACTCATGACCTTGAAGTGATTTTGACTCAAAACCCTAGACCTAAGACCTGGGACCTCAAGACAAAAACAAAAACAAGTATGACTGAATTACATTGTAGTATGACCTAATTCAGCAAAGCCAAGAAGGGAACAGAGACCAGCTCCTCCATTCAGTGTTATGGCATGCCTAGTGGAATGCAAAATTGACACTGATGAGACACCTAACTATGCATATGCAAAGAGCTATTGATCACTGATGGAGGGCTCAAGACCGACACTAACACTAGGTTTCATGGAACAGACCACAACTAATCAGATCATGGACACACAAATAAAGAATAGTCACCAATAGAATATCCAATTGTATCAGGTTATCAAATACATTAGGGGAATTTTGAGGCCTAAAATGGACCTCCTTAGAAAATTATAATATAGTAGTGAAAATAATAATATAAGATTAGATTGCATCATCAAATTTTAGAGGGAAAAAATAAAAAAATACTTTTTCAATTCGTATTTCCAACTTATCTCCCTATGGGTTTACTAAAATTTTGAGCGGAGACAATTGTTGGATGCATAGTTTTATTCCTCATCCAAGAAGTACTAATGTTGCATACTTTCAATGGACCTTGCTACATGAGAAAGGATAAATACATGAAAAATATGATTGCACTCATGCTTTTTCATGTATTTGTTATTTTTCATGTAGCAGGCTCCATCAAAAGTATGCAACATGGGTACTCGTTGGATGAGGAATTAAATTTTGGAGATAATGAGTAATCCTTATCAAAATTTGAGTAAAAAGTTAGTGGAATAAGTTTAAAATACAATTTGAAAAAGTACTTTTATTATTTTATTATTTTTTAAACTTTTTTAACCCAAAAATGGTGATATATCCCCCATGGTTGACATCATTACCTTGAATCCTATTGGTTCTTATAAATTTTATCTTGGCTATACATGTTTCTTAGGAGGCCCATTTTAGACCTCTAAATTTCTCTAATGTGGTCAACTCCTGCACCAATGCAAATGGCTCGCTAGGGACCAAGTTCAACAAGAGTTTTGCCATCTCATGGAGGCACTCGACAAATGGGAACCATTGCTTCCTAAGGGGGGATAACTCATCCAGGTGGATATTGGTGGCCACTTGTATATTCCACTTGGACCCCCACCACGTTTTCTTTTAATTTTTCAGTTTCCTTAATTGTAGCATAGTTTACTGTTTATGACAGTTTTTCGGGTCCTGAACTTCTGAAGCCACCTTAAGGCCCTAAATGATTTTTTTCTGAAAAATAGGATAATGTTTTCTTTTGAATGATGTTTCTAGTTGAAATTTTTAGTCCTTGAATAGATGTTTCTAGCAAGGTATTGTGCGCATCAAACGGAGATCATATGCCAAAGTTATGACACCAAGAAGTTGATGTACCAATTTACCATATGGGGCCCCTAGTTTTGGAACTTAGTCTCCTATGATTCAGTTTTTGAATGTTTATCATTTTCAATTGTTTCTCAATAATAAATAGGCCTTCAAGCCTCATTTTAAAATAGTTCATATGCATGTGGCCACCACATCTCTTCTCAAAGATAAGCTACCATCAACCGAGCTAGTTTATTTCCATTTTTGTATGTAAACATATTAACGAAATGAAGTTTTATTTCTGTTGTAGCTTTGTTTATATGTGTATTTCAGTATCTTTTTGTGTTTCTTCATAAGTCTAGAACATCAAATCTCTCAAAGGCACATCTAGATTATCTTCAATGCTATAGTCACCATTGATCAGGATATAATTCATTGACCTGTGTAAGTGGCATAAGAAGAGAAGAATATTTGCGTAGACTCTATGATGAGATTTCCATATAAAAATACACAATCTGATCTTGTAGAAATTAGTGAGCCAACTTGCATTGAATGGTACGTCTATTTGAATTTTTAGTGGTCAAGGAAAATTCATTTTGGAAGGCTCAAGGAACATTAATTTTGGCATATTCACATCACACATATTTCTCTCCCGTCTTCTGATTGTTCGAACTCCAAGATCAGTTATTCTTTACACATATGTAAGAGTTTGACTGGGCATTTTATGTCTGCAATGACTTACAATTTTATCTAGCATTGACTAGCTTTGATGGAGGTCCATTTAACCTATTTTGACTACGATTTTTGGACGGCTGAATCTTTTTTACTAGGTCGCATTGAATGGCACAGGAATTGAGAAAACGTGGGTAGGTTTGACTTGCATTTACTGTAGACCCAAGGTGGAAATTTTACTGTAAGGTTTAACTTCTATTTAACCAAGTTTCACCACTCCAAATTTGATTGTTTTGTTGTCATTTTATTGTCAAGAGAGGTTGAGTTCCTCTTTCCTTTCAATGAGATTTTTTGGAAGAGTTTGATGGGAATCATGATTGTCGTTAGACCAAAATAGGAAAGTTTTAGTCAAAAATTTCATTGCCAAAGATAAGGATCCATGAGAAGCGGTTAGTCCATGTCGCTAAACAATCGGGTAGTGTTGGTTTATCCAATGTCCAACAATCTCCCCCCCAACGCGAGTCAGATGTGTATCAAACTCATGAACTATGCTCTAATACCACTTGTTGGGAATCATGATTATCGTTAGACCAAAACTTATAGGTGTTAATCAATGATCTTATCGCCAAAGATAAGGATCCATGAGAGTCGGTTAGTCCATGTTGTGAAACACGCGAGGAACATTGGTTTATCTAATGTCCAACAGAGCTTCACGAGCCTTTGAATTTATGGTTAGGGTATATTTTAGTTGTTATTGACTGAGGACATAATTGTAGACTTTGACAGGGCCATCTAGAGAGAGATAGATCTTGTCAGTCAAGGTCTTGCATATGTGACATTTGACAATGCTAGTTATGATGATGTTGATGATTAAGATGACTTACCAATTTGACTCTTATTATGAGAACTTCTCAATGTTGTATTTTCCATGTACCTATTGTTTTCAATTATGAATACCTCCCCCAAGAGGGAGTCTTGAAAAAGGTGACTAGATTTTGTCTTCATAATTTTGTATTTACCATGACTTGATATAATCAATATGCTTGTCAAAAGAAAAGTAATAGAAAATTTTATTTTTGCAATAGAAATTTATTTATTCATGAATGGGTTTCTTTCTCATTGATTATTTTGTCTTAGGTTTAGCACCCATATTGTGCTCTAGAGTTTTGACTTGGTCAAAGTCAAGGTCATGATGTAATGTCCCATGGAGGGCTCTTGAATCAATGTAAAAGAAATATTTTTAAGTGTAAAATGTGATCTAGAATCTAGCAAGTGACGGGTCATCCAAACCATCAAGTCGGCCCCAGAAGAGGCACTTAAACCCACCAAAATACTATATAGAGGAGAGGTATTCGACCCCATTTGAGTCAGACAAGTAATTCGCTCTCTTCAAGAAATCTGAGGAAAATTCAGAGCAAGAAAGAGGAGAAGGATAACGAGGAAAGGAAGAAGGTATACTTGTTTGGCTTGGGAATGAATTCTTTATTTGGAAATCTTGCATGTATGGGAAGAAAACTATATTTTTTTAAATTTCTACCTAGAAAAGAGCAACATGCCAACTTATAGATAGAGGAATTATTGTTTTGGTGGTTGGCCGATCACTTTTTGAGTTGTATTGATCAAAGGTATTAGAAGTATTCTTTGAATTTCTATAAGACGAGAGGTTTTTGGGTTTTTCCATTGTGATGAACTAACATGATAGCACAATAATTTTCAATATAACAAGAGAAAACATTATAAAAGAAACACTTTTTATGTTTTCCTTAGTTTTTCTCAACATGGTATCAGAGCTAACTTCAATTGTATAAGGGCAATATTGAATGTTGCAAGTGGTATCAATGTCGGAAAAGAAGTACTTTATCCTAGGCCAAGATTCTAGATAAGGTAAAATACAAGTTCTAGGCATAAATTCAAGACCTTATCACTATAAAAAGAGTGCATTCCTATACAAAAGTAAGCAAAGGTTTCTTAAGCCTATTTTTAAGAGACTGAACAATTAAAACAACCATCTTATCAAGATAAAACTCATTGCTAATTGGATCAAAGTTCCAAGCACTATATGTAATGCTATTCTCAAGTTCAGAACCACATACTTGTATTAAAAAATTATTGAATTTTGGAGGATAGAAATACCATTATTTACAAGGGTCCAAATAGCCTACTCTCAAGTCCTAAGAATGTTGAACTCTTTAGCAAGAGAAGTGAGGTTCTGGGCATTAATCAAAATATATGTTCCATCCATTACATGAAGTTGAATTCTCTAAAGTATCCTCAGATCTGATCCTCATAAAGTTTGGGCATTTTTCATTGAGAAGTGAATTTTTTCATTAAACATTGTATCAAGTCTCTCTGTCAAGGAAATAACCAGGTATAGTTACTTTGTAAATGGATAAAGTGTATTGTAAAGGAGTGATATAATAAGCCCTATAAGGCTTGATTCACAATCATGTGGTGCTTAGAGAGGATTCTGAAAAAAATTGGACTTAGTACATGTATTAAAGGAACAAAATCTTGATCATAATCACCTAGAAGAAGACCAAGATTCCTCTAAATCATAGTACAGAGTTAGATCAAATTTTGAAGGCATTGTGGAAGGGTAGACATCATCTATAGTCAAGGTAGGTCTTGTAAACTTGCATAGTTACCCTCTACTCGTTAGAAGCTTGATTTTGTGAAGTTGAGACAATATGGCACAAGGTGCATATATATACATGTTCTTTAAAGCATGAATAGTCAATCAAGAGAGTTGATCTTCAAGTGTTCTAGTAGAAGAATCAAAATTATGAGTAGATAAGTAAGAAGTTTATTTATTGTGTGATTCATACACATTCTCTAGTGTTTGGGAAAATCTTTTTTTGAAAAATTCTAAGTATATATTCATCATCCTTATCACTTCAAGAGAGATTAAAAAGACAAGTTCTAAGCATAATTGTATTTCAAAATTCCTACTTGAAAGGGGCAATTTGAAACTAATAAAAAACAAATATTGAGAAGAAATAATATCCCATGGAGATTTCTTTGAATCTACAATAACCCTCGAGGAATATCAAGAAGTGAATTTGGAACAACTTGAGTAAGGAAATTTAGTTCATCCTAGCCATCATTCAAGTGTTAAAACATTTCCATTTAAGATGTCTTCATTTTGAAAGCTATGAAACAAGGTTGAAGGGACGTCTAACTACCAAGGGCGGATGAAGAGGATAGACCTCAACCTCATTGAGAATGATGTGATGGATTATGTTCTACGGAATGTTATAGAACCAGACAAGAAGGATACAAATGCATGGAACAAATATTTCAAAGGTGATATTACGGCTCAAAGGATATTGTTGGAGTCAATTAAAGATACCATTATCCCTTTTGTGGCATAATTAAATAAGGAAAAGGACATCTATGGGAGATTGAATCATATGTATTCAGTGAGAACCGCATGTCAAAAGGTTTCACTAAGGAGTAGATTGTACAAAGAAAAATCCCTTTTGGAGAAGACATTGCATCCCATCCTATGAAGATGTATAAACTAAGAGATCAGTTTCATGTTCTTGGTGAAACAATTACTAATGTAGAAATGACAACCTGTGTTCTCAATTCACTTCCTCGAGAACGGAACTCCTTTGTGACCAACATATTCTTGAGAAAGGAAACATCTAGTTTTGATGAACTTTAGTCCCAATGTGTCAAGTAAGAATCTTGAATGAATTAAAAAGAGGAAATTGATCCTCTTGGGAAGTCTCAAGCTTATGGAGCAAGGATTAAAACATTGGGAAAAGGAAAGTTTCAAATATATCATCATCCAAGGAAGAATATTGATGTCTCAAATGTAACATGCTTTACGTATAGTGAGTTGGGTCACTTTTGAAGGGATTTCCAAAAACCCCTAAAGAAATACAATCAAAATAAGGATGGAGCACATGTAGCCAAAGAAGTCAATGAACCTGAGAATAAGAAGGAAAAAGAAAAACATCTTAGGGATCTCTTCTTCTAAAATGACTCCATCATGATGATTTTGTACAGTTAGAGTAGAACATTTAGTTTCATTGGTAGAATGTACAACATCATGTTTTTCATATTGTATTTTAATATTTTATGGTATATATGTTGTTCAAATGTCACAACAATTATCTATCAAGAATAAAATTCATGATGAAATTTGATTAGATATTTAATAGGATCACTTAAGGATCCCTTATGTGATGACATGGAGTGATTTATTTTAGGAAGAATGAAAATGATGGTATCATCATTATGTTTTGTTTCTCACTTGCAGTGAGCTTCTTGGAATATTGGTTGATTCAATTACAGCATGAAATATCTCATCATGGAGATGAGAAGAAGTTGGTAAAAGGCTAGATGACTTGTTGAGACATGGTGATGATGTTCTACTAAAGAATAATCTAATGATGAGTGGAGGAAGACCATGATGATGATAAAATACATTATATGAACCTACAGGTTGAAACAAGACTTGTTTTAGGATGATGATGACTTGGATAAGTGATTTTGGCACTTAGTCCAAAGAACTTAGTACACAATGAAACATGTTGCAAATAGTTAAATAATTATGTATTGATAAATCACTTTGTTGATGTTCATAGGGAGACATGTTCAAGCCCCATGATGATTGATTACAATTGATGTATATTGATGATATGGAAAGTGATGGTAGACCCTATCCCAAAAATAATGTTGTTGATCCAAGGAGCTCCTCAATGTTTGAAAAGTGAAGTCCTTAAATATATTGATGATGAGATATGAGTAGCTAGGGTAATGATCTTGGAGATCTAGTAGTTGTTTCTAGATGTATCTCTTAGCTGAGAGGGAGCTCTGGTTGCATTCCCTATGTAAGGGAATAGACATATCCTCTCTTTGAGAGAGTGATGATGTAGGACACCCCTCCCTAGTTAAGAGGGCATGGAGGACATGGTTCTCTACTTCATGTGTCATGCACTAGACCAAGACTAGCAAATGTAAGTATTAGTGAAGGCCATGAAGGGTGAATGACATCCAGAGGAATGGGTAAGCATCTAACACCTATATTCCTTAATGATTGAGAACCCAAGAGAGGTAGTAGTCTCATGACTGGCACTCTTTAAGGATCTAGTAAGGCATCCAAGACAAGAGTGGGCGAAGAGGACTGTTATTGTTTGAGGATTAGGAATCCAAGATAAGAATAGTCCTAGAGGGACATAACTTATGAGCACATAGGTGAGGTATGTTCCTTAAGAGGTAGTTTGGTGTCCCATGTAAAGCATCCGAGCATTGGGATCTAATCTATAGAGAGATAGATCTTGTCAGTTAAGGACTTCCATATGTGATATTTGACAATGCTAATTATGACGATGTTGATGCTTAAGACGGCTTAACAATCTAACTCTTTTTATGAGAACTTGTCAATATTGTTCCATCCATCTACCCATTGTTGACAATAATGAATACCTCCATAGCTAAGAGGGAGTGTTGAAAATGGTAACTACTTTAGATCTTCATATTTGTCTATGTACCATGAGTTGATATAACTAATGTACTTGTCAAAAGAAAAAGAAAATAAAATTTTATTTTTGCAAAATAAAATTATTTATTCAATAATGGGTTGCTTTCCCATTAGTTATTTTCTCTTAGGTTTAGAAGTCATTTTATGCTTTAGCGGTTTTACAAGGTCAAAGTCAAGGTCATGATGTAAGTCCCCTAGAAGGGCTCTAAAATCAATGTGAAATAAATATTTTTAAGTGGAAAATGTCATCTAGAAGCTATAGTGATGGGTCAACGAATCCATCAAGTTGGCCCCACAAGGGGCACTTGAACCCCATCAAAATACTATATAAAGGAGAGGTATTTGACCTCATTTGAGGCACACATGTAGTTCTCTTCAAGAAGTTTGAGGAAAATTCAAAGTGAGAAATTGGATACGGATAATGAGGAAAGGAAGAAGGTATATTTGTTTGGCTTGGGCATCCATTCTTTGTTTCGAAAGCTCACATGTATGGGAAGAAATCTATCTTTGTTCAGATGTTAAACTAGATAAGAGTGACAAAATAGATTACAGAGAGAAGAATTGTTATTTGGGTGGCGGGCCTATCACTTGATTAGTTGTCTTGATCAAAGGTCTTGGAATTTTTCTATGAATTTCTATAAGAAGTTTTTTTGGGTTTTTCCCTTGTGGAGGGATTTTCTCCTAGCGTGGAGCCTATTTATGGTGTTCGTGTTAGCATTGGGATCATATTTATTAGTATTGTCTTGATGATTAACATAAAATAATGATGATGATGATGATGATGAACTAACATTATATCACAATAATTTTTTTGAGACATGTTTTAAGAGATAATCACATCAAAATTCATTTGTCGATGTGTTTCGATCTAGAAAGAGTGGTTGATCATCAAGACAAGATCAAGAATAAAATCATGGAAACAATTTAAATAGAGAGACTAATATTTCCAATGGCTACAAATAAACGACTACTTTTGACCAAATGAAAAGTAGTTGTTTCTTTCTAGTCATTGGAATGATCGGTATCTCTATTTAACTTGTTGTCATAATCTGATTCTTGATCTTGTCCTGGCGATGAAACACACTTGCTGGTTTGAAATATGTCGATGAATGAATTTTGATGTGATTATTTCCAAAAACATGTCCCAAAAACTTGACATGGATCATAGAAGCATTAATTCAATAATCACAAGAATTATCAATATAACAAGAGAAAACTCTATCAAATAAGCCAAAATTTTGTTTGCCCTAGTTTTTCTCAACATCTATTGTCTTGTAATATTTGCAATGTAGAAATAAAAAATTGTTTGAAATCAAATGCAATGCAAAACTAAATCAAGCACCTGGTAGCCAAGTGATTCATGGGTTAAATTTCAGTATTACTTCAATAATATTTTTTTCATATATGACCCCAACCCTAGTTAATCTTTCAAATCCATATATGTGAATGAAATTACATGCAAAACAAAGGAAGGATGATAAGTTAGATGAGATAAATAATTAATAAAATAGAAGGAAAATCATACGAGTGCCTTATGCTCAATTAATAGAGTAAACGTTTCTCCTACTACCTTGTACAAAAATGACAGTGTGTGGTATTTCACTCAAATACAAACACAATGGTCAAGTAAATACAAATACTACGTGAATATTTTTCATGGAAAAGTTTCTTATTTCCTATAAACCTTTATGTAACTCTCACTCAGACAAGACATACAACACAAATATCAAACAATTTTTGTTTTCTCACCTAAACCCTTACCATTTTGAGCTATTTTCTTTAGATAGATGTTCCACTTCAACATCAAAATTGATACTAGTTTTCCTACACATATTAATGAGAATAATGAGGCAAACTTAGATTCCATTTGACCAAATCTTAAATTTAATTGCAGGAATAAATAATAATTAAAAGGAATTGAGTGCATGAATACCTAAATTAGTTCCTCTTGGTTTCAAGAATAAATTATCAGAGTAGTTTAATCTTGGAGAAAAACTCCCTCCATTTGATGAAGTAGTAGCAAATTCAACATTGAATTTGTTGCTGCTATGTTGGATCGAGGGAATTTTTTCCAATATTATTCAAATACTAATTTATTCTCTACTGAACAGATCCAACAACATGAAGGTGGAAGCTCCCATTTCCCCTTTGCCCCCTCACATCACTCTCAATTCATCAATACCCAATTTATCTACTATATAGGAAATAGTTGAAATCAAGACATTAAGATAAATAAAAAACAAATAGCAAACATTCATTCATTCATTCATTTGTAAATCCACAAAATATAAAACATTCATTTATTCATCCAATCAAATAGCAAGCATTCATTCTTGAATGCACATAAAGAAACATATATAAATTATTCATTAACATATAACATTTCATTCATACATTCATTAATCATAGACACAAAATACTTCATCTAAAAAAAAATTATAATCAAAAGTATTTTTTCATAATATGGTACGTGATGTTTCTATTGATATAGCTAGTACAAATATTTCTTTCTTTTTTTTTTTTTTTTTTTTATGGCTTGGTTGTGTACTCATGACATTATTGAGGTTTCTGCAAGAGGGGTTGATCATCAACTGTAACAAGTAAGAAATGTTAAATTGATACTTTTTTTATTACTCATTCATAAAAATAACATTAGAGTTTTATTGACTCACTACTCAACATTATTTCAATGGCTTCCTGGTGCTCCTATTCTGGTACATGATCCTCATGTATGACACTTTATGGAATTGAAAGCTAGTTCGTGGTGTTTGTATGTTGCGTTTTGATCTCTACCAAAAAATACTATATAACAAAGAAAATTGTTTTTCAATTATACAATCTAAAAGTTAAAAAACAAACATTCATAATTGAACTTATGACATTAAAAAAATCTTTTTAAAATATGGCTATTACCTAATATATCTGAAGATGTTGGTTGAAAATGTTGATCCTATCTTTAATATCAGGTCTTTTATTTCTAGGGTGAATCAAGAGAGCAAGTTATTCGTTCGTTCTAACCACAAGCTTATTTATTCTTATGATTAGTTTAGGATACATGTATATCTCATCATCATCAAACCAATCAGGATCACCAAGCACTTCCTCAGTAGTAGCTGCAGACTGCTTTGAGGATGGTGCCTTCCCCTTATCACACTTTTTCTAAAATAAGTGTAATTTGTAATTTTATTCCACCATCCTCAGCTATAAATGTTCAAATATTTTAATTTGATGAAAAAATTTATATCAATAAAAACATTCCGTTTAATGAGTTAGCTCAATTGGAATGGGCATCATTTGGCTGAGAACCAACATGGGGTGATTAGACAATGGGCTATAATATTTTTGTTAATTGAATTGACTTGGATTAGTTGTAGATTAGGAGGCCTAGTTAGTAGTACTAAGTGAGCCAATGGTATAATTCAATGAGAAGATAGTCTTTCATCGATCATTATTTTCAAATGGATAGTTGAGTTAATTATCACATGAGTTGAAACCATTATGTAATTGAAAGGGGCACATGAATGTGAAAAATTTAATCACTGAAACTTAGAGGATTAAACCCTTAACTATTCATTTGGAAAGTTTATTGAAGCATCACAACTAAGGGAGTAGTTCAGGGAGAAGAGAAGAAAGATATTATTCAAGGAAAGGAAGGCATCAACTCTTTTAGTAACAAAAACATTAGCAGTATTGTAACAGAATATTATGGATGAAAAATACTAAGGTCATGTATATTGCTCTATAATAATACATTATTCCACAAACTCAGATTTGGAATTACTGAAATCCTTCACTTGGAAAATGTCTATAAGTATCTCATCCCCAAGACTAAAATGGGTGGTTGATTTAACAAATTTTTCTACATTTGAAACAAGATCAATGCATGGTATTTCTAATTATAAATCTTATGGAAACTAGTGTTATAGCCTATGAAATATTCCTTGGTTTTATAAGTAGTCATAAGGGTTGTACATATTTCAAAATGACTTGTATACCAATATGTTTAAAATCCTCAAAGTTTATATGAGACATATTATTAGAATGTGCCTTCTAGATTTTCCCCTTATTCAGTTTACGTGGGTTTTGGTTGAGCCTCTCTAAACAATTCTTTGCACTTTATTTTAATCATAACTTCAACTAGATATGGATGAAGAAAGATAACAAATATATGATTCATTTAACGAGGTCATTCATTCATTCATTCATTTGTACATCCAAAAAATATGTTATCTAAATAAATTTTATCACAAAATATATGTTTACATAATATGAAACAAGATCATTATAATTTGTTTCAACAGAAAATACAAAACTTTTTATTAAGACAATCAAAAGTTACATGTGTACATTCCATGAGGCATTCAACCTCTTAGTAAAAAATGTGGTACTGAAAATAAAAATCTATAAATAAACAAGTTCAATGATTTTTTATTAGGTTTCTTTTTCTTTTTTATTATATAGTTAGCAAGGATTTCTTGATCTTGGCACCCTTCAGTTGTTGTGATCTCTAGGGTAATATGTTTGGTTCTTGACCTAGTCATACGACTATCCTGTTGCAAGTAGGGTCGAGAATCAAATGCAATAAGAAAGAAATGTTAAATTCATATTGATAGTTATTATTATTAAAAATGTTTTATTAATAAAAAGAGTAGTATAATGTTCATTATCTACTTTGTTAGTGGAGGGAAGTGAAATACTTTCATATGTGTCCATATGCTCCTCCTCTTTTCTAGCCTCATCGTGTACATGCTTTGGTGTAGAAACAAGAACAATTATAATCAATACACCATTTGCATTTAAATATTTTTATTTTTATTCCATACTACAATTTTTTATAACACATGAAATACATCTACTACCGAGCTAAACATCATTCTCAACTAGAGGCACTTCATTGTTAGTAGGCTCATGTGTTGTGTCTACATTAATTTCCTTCATTTTATGAACAAGCACATTACTTTATGGCAAAAACTAATAACCAATATATTGTACAAGTAATCAATTATAAATTATATTTGTTTCTTTTATTTTCCTGAGTGTTAGGTTGGGTGGTGGAACACTATGAAGACGCCAAGCTTGTCTTATGTTCAACCATGGCTTGATAATCATGCTTGAAAGAAAGCTCTAGGTCTTCCTCTGTGGGAGGCTTTTTGAATTGTGACCCATGCAATTTTGCATGAGAACATGATTGTTTTTTATTTTATGATAATAAATTAAAATTGTTAAGAATTTATAATGCAAATTATTTTTTTATATATTGACAATTTTTACGACCAGCTTTGAGTAACCACCCAAGCCAAGAATATGTTTCCCTTATTTTGCTATTCTAGCCATCGTGGCTTTGGAAGTATCTAGTAGCCTATATTTAAAACATTGAAAAACTTAATATCATAATGATGATAAAGAATCATAATTAGTGCCTCATACCTTCCTAGAGGGTGGAGTCTTCCCTTTTTTCGAAGTTACTTGTCATGTGAATCTACAACGTGCATTCTGCACTCCATCTCTAGAATCGCTAGAGGGTGCTCATGCGAACTGTCCCTTTCCAATTGAGAGCTATATTGGTTTCGCAAAATGTTTAAATGGAGGCCTGCCTTTTAGGTAACTCCAAATTTATTGAAGGTACCCTCATCGAACATGTGAACCATATTGTTAATAAGTTCATATTTTAACTAGGAACTTTGGGATTTCCAATTTATGCAAATGGTGGGCCCAAATATTTCTGAGATTGTCATAAAAATGGCTATAAAATATGTCATTTCCTACAAAACAATATTATCATTAGTTTAAAATAATCACATACTATATGCTAATTTCAATTAGATTGTACTTAATATTTAAAACACTTCTTAAATACTTGTATGTTTCTCTACTCTCATGGGGAAATTATCATCATCTACTAAGAACGTGGTCAGTAGTGTTTCCATGCCAGTAACATGATTATATCCATGAAATATCACTTCAATTTTTTCAATCGAATTTTCTTTACATCCACAACATCATGTGTAGATCATGATATACATTGTTCAGGGGGCGTATATCCTTTTGTGGGGGGTTGAGCAGTTGTACTAGTTGCAATGACCAGTGACTCACTCATAGGTTGAGCATTGATGTTACTAACAATGCCAACCCCTGAAGTCATAGCATTAGGATGGTACTCTTCCAAAAACTCTTGTAAAATAGAGAGTTTTTTTTTATAAAGGATGAGCTATGTAAATCATCAACAAAGAAATGGGATAATTAAATGCGTTCCTCACCCCATATTGACGAACTTGTTGCACCAAGGTTTTTATTTCGCATTTTTTTGGTTTTGTCTGACAATCAAGCATAACTAAAGAACCAAGTTTCATGTTTTCTTTCATTTGAAGTTTCTTTATTGTTTGGATCGTATCGATAGACATAAAAATTGCTTCTTTAGTAAGACCTTCCTCAAGAGCATTTGTGGACTGCTCTAAGGATGACGCCTTCCCCTTATCACCTTATTTATCAAATCAATGTAATTTTTAATTCATCCACAATTAATCATCATTATATTAATAAGAAAACCACTACTAGAATATTTATAAATTTATATAGAAACTTCAAGTTATACCATAGACAATATAAAAGGTTCTAACTTTATAAAACCTTTATCATTGTGAAATGCTCTTGGAAGAGGCATTATGATAGGATCAATATATGTTCCATATTTTTTGGAAGCAATACTTTGAAAAGGATGAAGAAATGCATTTTCTCAAGTTGGTCATATGCATAGTGAAGCTTTCATTTAGTTATATGATGCCTAAAACTATGAATTTGACTTACTCTACAAAGGATAAAATGATACTCTAGAATAAATATCATAGTTATATTATTTCATGTACTCTTACATTAATGTTTACCTGCTATGAGGTTGGTGCCCTTTGACCTTGATCAACCTAACACAATATTTTGATCATGAACTATTAAAATGTTTCCTCAACTTACAATATGTGTAATAATATATTCTAGTAAATTACAATCATAACATACAATAGACATTGCTTACAATTTGGGTAAAACTGAATACATATCGCCCTTATTTTAGCAATATTTGTAGCTATTATATTCAAATTGTAAGCAATGAGAAACTCTTCCCCTGTATATATTGATTTAATGGCACATATGAATACATGGTTTCCTTCACACCCCTGGAATATGCAATTAGGTTTCTTATTTGTAGTCATGGGCCATGTACTATTTATAAACCCTGCAATATTCCCTGCTACTTTTGGCCTTCCATCAACATGCATAGTTGAGCCTATATTTTCATCATTGTCTTTTAGTTGTACATAATTTGTGTCCACTCCATATCTTTGCATACTTTTAGTATATTGGACTAGTCCTACCCAATCATTGTAGTTGTAAAAAGGTCTTACATACTCCATCAATTATGTTAATCCTTCATAAGGTACCTTTATGCCATTCATGGAAAAGAGCCCCAAACTATGTAATCATGATGGGGCAATGTGGTATATCCTTTCATTGATAGAAAAATCAATGATTATTTCAGGAAGACCCTTGGGTGCCCATTGTTTCACTAGATGATAGTACCTCAAGGCACCTTCATGTCATCTATTCTCTCATTATCATAAGAATATGACCCCCGTTTAGCGAGAAAAAAATCCATGTGTCTATGGAATTTTCTTCTAATCTTGTCACCTCTAGTGGATCTTCACCTGCTAGACAATGTAGCACGCGTTTGGTTAATATATTTTATACACCCTGAATTTTCATCACTCGAGGAAGATAGATCTGACAAATATATGTTTGGTTGAAAATCCTATAACACTCAACTAAATGAGAGAAATTGTTAGAGAGTGTGATAATTGATGTTGAGAAACATCTTGATGAAACCACAAGAATGTTATTGTAACAACCTCGGGTTAAATGTTCTTGTAATAAAGTTAATAAAGGAAAAATAAGACCAACATCATGGGGCACATATTCCAAGTTGAATTTTGGGAAAAGTATCCCAATGGGCATCACCTGTTTTCTATTATGGCTAAAGGGAAATTGGCAAAGGCATTGGCAAAGGCTTTGAAAAGGAAAAATACATTATTGGTATTTTATTTATGAAAATAAAGGAAAATAGGATAAAGGGAAGTGAAAGGTCACATGTTGCATTTGAGGGGGAAATTGAATGAAAATAGAGGAAACATGAAGAAAATAGGGGAATTAATAATAAAAAGGCATTAGAGGATCAATTCCTAGTTTTTGGTCAACCATTTTATTAGTTTTGTTTTGGAATTACTATCAGAGGGGAGAAGAGCACCAAGAGGAGAAGGAAATAAATTAAGCGAAGGAAAGACGTAGAAAGAAATAAAAGGACAATGAAAGGAAAGGAAAACATGGATCAAGCAAGGAAAGGTTGGACCAAGAAGTTATAGTGGGAATAATTATAGGTAATAGGTTGCATGTATGATTTCCTAGGAATTTTTGGCATGCGTGGTTTATGCATGTGTTTATTTGGTTCATTATTGTCATTGGCATGGTTTTTGTCAGGGTTAGATAGTGGTTTTCGCCTTGTGTTTTGATTTTTCAAAATCCATGATGTGATGGGATTCATTCCTAGTTGATCTTTGGATTTCCAAAAGATTTTGGATTTGGGTGAGGTGGTCTTAGGAAAATCGCAAGGGTTGGGGGTGGAGGTGGAGATGGTTTTCTCTAGGAAGCCCTAAATAGGTGGGTGGAGATAAGAAAATTCCTCAAGGGATGGTGAAGTAATTCTGAGGATTCAAGCTCAGTTTGTTTTTTTTGATCTTGGGACTGGTTTAGGTGAGATCACGGTAGTGTGAGGGTGGAGGAGATTTAACCTATGGATTCCTAAGTTTTTTTATTGATTGGTTTATCACATGAGATCACATGTTCATTCTTGCAATATGGCACAGGGGTGATTGGTTGAAAGAAAGATATTGTTCAACCCAATCTATGGTTGGGTGGCACGTGGAAGTCCTTGACTTGGTTGGATTTTTCATATTTCAATAAGATTTAAGTTTCTCATTATATCTTATGAGTAAATATAATTTTTATTATGTGGCTTTAATGGTTGTTATATCATTGTTATTTTTCTAGTTATATGCTTGTTATAAGCATGGTTTTATGACATATGCAAGTTAAGGCTCTTATCATGTTTGATTGATAAATGAATGGTCAATGAATACATAACCTAATAGATGTTATTGAAACTATTGTGAGAGTAAATTAGTCCTTCGTAAATCTTAGATAAATTTATGATCCCTATGTTAACATATTCATTCATGAATTCTAGATCTTATGTTCTCAATGTGTTTTACAAAATGACTATCATGGTTAGACTAGGCTAGGTCAAACCCTTGATTGATTTTTGTGTTGGAGGATTTTTATATATGTTACTTATCATTTCTAGGAGTTTAATTAAATTTTGGGAAAAGGTTTGGATCCTATCCCTGAAAACATGGTTCAGATCTTGGGGTCACTAGAACATATCTAAGTGAAAAAGGTTGTAGTCACTGGAAAACAGGGTTGTGGGAGAAATTAGAGGGTTTCAGCCACATATATTCCATTTCATGGGAGCAACTAAAGCTCTAGGCCGGTGAAAAATCAAGTTAACTCAAGGGTTGGGCACCTCGAGTGGTTGGTTAGCTCCTAGGGGTCCTATAACACTTGAGAGAAGTTAGTAAGGTCTTGTTTTGTTGCATATATTTCCTTAAGGTTATATAACAAGTTGAGTCATGTCATAGTAGCGCTTAACTCATTTTTACCCTAGGCAAGCCAGTGAAAGTGGCTTAGATATGAGAGGTGGCATTAGAAAGTGGTACCATAACATGGTTCAAACACTTATAATGAATGGGCTAGATGCATGTGGCTATGCATGCATTGTCATTGTTAAAGCTGTCATGCATGAGGTCATATTATGTAGTTGGTATTGTCGCGAATGATGTTGATATATTGATATGGTTATGACTATACATGTATCATGCTAATGTGGACTAATTTTGTAGATGAGATAAGCCTACCCTGAATGTCATTGAGGTATGATTTTACCTATGGCATCTATTTGGTTTATCTAACATGGTATACTTGCAAGAAGAAAAGAATCAAAGATTATGAGTAAAGTGGTGGACTACAGTTCATGTGAATCTCCCTATAGATCAGTTGAGAAGCATGGAGATGATCATTCTCCTGATATACCAAAGAAATTGGGGAGTTTGAGGGAAGAGATTAGAAGTTGCAAAGCAGACAATGACAGGTTGGATGAGGCTTAAGAAAGACTTACAATGGCTCCAGAAAATAAATAATTGGTAAATGTAGACATCCTTTAGATTTTTCCATACATACAGAGACAAGGATGATTAAGGATTAGTCAAGAACATGAAGAAAAGACTAATGGAGCCTATGGTCACAAGTTTTGGTCAGGAAGTAGGTTGGACAGAGGGGACATAGTCAAAGGTAGCAGATAATTGGATACACTTGACAGGAGGACTGGTATGTATGGGTTTCATTCTATTTCCTCAACCAAGACACATCATCACATTCGTCACTGCCATCATACTTATAGGAGGAGTGACTACTTTCCTTAGGAGTTCAAGAATGTCAAACCACCTACATGTTGGTGTCCCATATTGTCCTATTTTCTACCCCATTTTAACCATTGTTTTATCTCAACATAAACCTCTCTTTCCTGCACTTGTCCAAGATAACTACATACTCCTGCACATGCTTCATATTTTACATTAAGATTTATTATAGTGCTTTATTAATCATTTTTATATGGATTTCATGCCTATTACGTATCTCTTGTAACTTATGTTAATTTCCTAGAAGTAATTGATAAATTTAGTATTAATTATGAGTAAGTATTACTAGTGGAAGTAGATTCTTGTACCACCACGAGGACTGTCCGAGATTTCCATGATCCAAATCCTTCCATGAGGACGGGTTTTGATCCTTGAATCTGATTTTAGTTGCTGATGAACTAAAGAAGGATAATGGTGGTCAGAAATCAAGGAATGCTTTCCAAAGTTAGGCTACGTCCAAGCGAGATACATGTTCCATTATAAATTTTTGCTGATTTTGTAATTTCGATTGTGAGTCTGCTCGGCCGAAAGGCCTGAATAAGAAAATATTTTTAATTAGTGGAAAATGGCTGAGGCCGAAAGGGTGTATAAGATATAGATCATAGGTAGGAATAGCTAGCAAACCATCGATTGTAATTTCATTTTCATGTAACCTGGGTATTGCCTCAGCTCTAGGGTTGGACTTGGATTGTTATGTGCATTTTCTGAATCAAGTAATACAAGAAATCTTCCATGATTTTCATACACAATGTTTAATTTATCTTTGATGCATATTTGAATGCTCAGCCTTTTCATTTCTTAGATGGGAAATAGGCTAGTTGGCTAGGGCCCATCCAACCTAGATTGTTTATCCCTTGTGATTTTTTTATTCAGAAAGACAATGTGAATATTTAAATTTTCAGTTGCGTGGTGTGATAGTTCTTATATTTATTTCTGAAATTCTGATTTAAATCTCTTTTGTCGTTAAAGTGTGAAACAGATCTATGGCTTTGGGAGTTAACTGAGTTTATTTTGTTTATGAAATTCCTTTCTCACATTTTCTTTACTCTCAATCCTTGTATCAATTTTCTTTCGATCGAATCGTGCATGAAACTCTTTCCTGCACCAGTGCATGTGATTCCTTGCACTTTGGTTCAGTTCTTCATTTTGTAGCAAACATTGAATTACTTTCCTGCATATTATTTCCAGTTATTTTACAAGAAAACGAACTGTTAACTTCAATAATTGTCTTTGGCATTAAAAGTAAATCTCGAGAAGGCCTGAGGATAGTTGCATGAATTTATCATAAACATGTTATAATTGCATTTTATGTCTTATGAACAAAGAACATAAACACTTCTAGTGGATTACCAAAGATAGCTGGCACATGCAGATCACTTAGACTATTGTTTTGATTGCTTTGAGTTGCTTTCATTTCATGAAGTTTACTTCCTTTGTAGGATTTAATTAATTAAAGAATTTCTTTTCCGCAGACAATTTACTTTAGGATTTCATTTACAGTTTTAATTCATTTTTAGCACATCTTTTTGTACTTTCAAAAGTAATTTGGAAACTGGGTGAAGGAAAATCTGCCTCAGTGCAAGAGTTGGTCTCTTGTCAAAAAAAGGGAGTGCTCTAAGCCCTGAAGTTTAGAGCACCTTCACTAAGACATAAATCTTGAGTAAGGGAGGTCAAATATACTTTTACACAGAGACACTGTACCTGCATTAATGCAAGTAGATTGCAACGGTGCAAGGACATGTTGTTTGTGTAGAAGGAAGGTCAAGAGGAAAACAAACCTCTGCAAGGGCCCACTTGTCAGATTGTTAGCCATCCATCTGAAGATGAACATAGCATTTCATTACAGCATTTAAGATTGTTTCAGTTGTGTGAAAACTCTTTTACTTGATTTACTTGCAAATTGTTCTTTTACACTCCAACACTAGAGTTTCTTTGGTATCAGTTGCCTTTACGATTGTTTTCTGTGTTATTCTGCAAGAATTTGATTTAAGAAGTAGGGTTAGGAACAACAAACGTTCATACCACTTCTGGCATTTCCTGTGCTTCGTCTCTAAGTTTACAAAACCCTCGGGTTGACAATTAAGTGTTGAGGAGTTTGCTTAAGTGCAATTCCTGCACCCAACACTACATCCAATGGAGAGATGAAGAAGTTAGAATATGAAAAGGCATGGTTTCTTGGGATGAATAAATTATTTAGATTGCATAAATATTCAAAGAGAATGAAAGAAAAATAGCCACCTTTAGTTTGAAAAACTAATAAAAGAAAAATAAAAAGAAAAAAAAATGACAAAAATAAGAAGTATAAAAAGAAAAAAAAAAACCTGTAACTATGAAAATCAATTGACTGACATTATTTCAAAAGGATCAACCTCAAAACCAACATTCTGACAATAATATCGAAATTTTAATTAAAAGGGAAGTTACTTGATTTTTAGATATGTTGGCTGCCACCAAGAAGAAGCAAGTTCATGAAACCGAGCACTTACCCAAGTTTGGGGTAACTAGCATGGACATTTTATTTCAAGTACCATTGTAGTTACGTTTTTCTGCACCAGTGTAGGCAAATTTCAAGGAAAAAGTGTTGTCTTTCTTCTATCTCCCATTTCGAAAATTCCCACTATTTTATTTTCTAAAATCCCTAATGAATTACCTTCCTTTTTCTTCTAAGAAGCTACCTTTGCCTGATTTCGTAAAATCCATCTTTTCCCTTGAATTTTTTGCACATCCCATTTCGTTTATCCCTCTTGGTGATATTTTTTCTAGAATCCTTACTGTAATATTCCTTCCCATTCTAAAATTTTTACCCCCTTCCCACTTCTTTATTTCCTCATAAATTGATTGTAGAATTTGATGCAGTCAATCCAGAAGGCATCCTTGTGAAACACCAAAGGATGGTGAATAATTTTTTCTTGTATATTGAGGCAAATTTTTTAAGTCTAGCAACAGAAGTATGTTCTATCAAATGTAAAAGTCTCTGGTGCAAGCACAGCGCAGTGCAAGCACAACACAGTACAAGCAAGTTTAATACATAAACACAGATGACTCTAAAAGCAAGTAAAATTCACACACTCCTGGAGTGTTTTATCAAGCATATTTATGGATTTGTACTTTCCCGTACATGTGTACTGATATATCATATCATTGCATGTTTTAATTGATACTTTGTTTCATTATTTACTAACCTAGGAAAAATATTTAAAGTGCAAGGTGTATAGGATTTGAAATCTAATCTTTTTAATAAGTGTTGAAGTATGTCTTGATTAAATTATGATGCTAACTGTGGGATAGTACTATTGTCTGATAGCTTGTATTCACCCTCCTTGAAATAATTATGCATTACTTGTCCATCATTACCTTATCGTAATATGATCATTGTAAATGTTGCACCACTGCCACCTACACTTCCATTGCAGCCAATCATTATGATTCACCCATAGCATGATGACACGAGTCTGCACACTATATGGAGGGTTTCTCCATCATAACCAGGTGAGTGGGCCTCAAAATATGGTGGGTGATGAACCTCTAGCATAAAGTTCTCAGCAAACATTGGAGTCACTCATAGAAATTCTTCCGAGGGTGTGATTAGAAAGGGTCAAGTGCAGTTCAAAATGGCACCTATAAGGAGTGAGCTGATGTCTTTGTAGGAGATTGAGAAAACCGCAGAGCACAGAAATGGTCTTGCACTATTGCAAGAATCTGGATTACTAAAATTCCTATAGAAGTTTGATGGGTTGGACATGGTTGTGGTACTGGAGTTTGCAAGGACATTCAAAGAAGGCTGAGTCAGGGTCAAATCATTGAAGTTCAAAGTTACAAAGGAGTCCATTGCACAAGCCACAGGCTTGCCACTTACATGAGAGCATTAGTTTAAAAATGAGTGGCTCGCGAAGAAACAATGGCACGGGTTCATGGTTGACAAGAAGATTAAGGTCAACTGGAGGAATGGACTTCCACAGAGTACCATGGTCGAGAAGTGATGAGACCTATTGTTTACACTGTAGAAATTCGTAACTGGGGAGGGACACTATACATTGGCATTTATATATCACATTCGGTTTTTTTTGCACTTCGAGTCAAGAAAATTGATTAATTTCCTTTACTACTTGCTCAAGAGTCTTGAGAAGATGGTGAAACGTGTGCAAAGTGGAAATGCAAGTAAAGTTGCAACCAAGCTCTACCATCATGCGCTTATCACAATTCTGGTCAAGAAGAAGCTGGAAGAAAAGGGAGTAACTTGGGGAGCATTTTTGGAAGAATTTTGAGCAAGGGGTGTAGAGAATCTTGCTAGCATGAGTACAAGTAAGAAGAGGAAAGTGAGACATTGTCTCCTGCCAAGCAGTGAGATGAAAGTACACCAGTGCAAGCACAGAAGAAGACTGTTGAAAATACTCCACCCGTGGCTAAAAAGAGAAAGACTAGAACCATGGTGTGGAGGAATATTGTCTCGCAAGGGACGAAACAGTCAAGCTCTTCGATCATAATCGAAGAATCACCCCAAGTTTCCCCTACAATTGATAATCTCTTGGTGCTTGCAAATGTAATATCACACAATCTGGAAGATGAAGAGAATGCAGAGGATGACGTATTGTTGTCAAATTTTGTTAGAAAATTAAGGAAAAGGAATATGACACCGAGTATTGGTGAAGTCCAAGCAAATGGTCATGAGGACGAAGAGGAAAAACATGTAGAGACCCTTGACAATTTCAGTGAACGAAACATAGAAACCCTCAATGATTTCAAGGAACGGGGTACTGAAGACCCTACTATTTTAGAAGGATGGGGTACTAAAGCCCCTGCGATTTTAGACGGATAGGGTATAGGAGCCCCTGATGCTGTAGAAGAATAGGGAACTGAGACCCCTACTAATTTGGAAAGATAGGTTACTAAATCCCCTAAGAAACTGAATGAAAAAGGTGTGAAAATCCCTAAGGAATGAGTAGACAAGGTACTGAAACCCTTGGCACAAATATTATGGACGGCATCAAAACCCTCGATGACAAGAAAACCCCAAGTGTAGAAATATTTGGAGACATCATAATGCAGACATTTGATAGCCTTGAACTTGACGATGATGGGACCTATTTCAAGTCCATTGTAGAGAAGACATTCACACCTGAAGATCTTAACATGGCACCCTCCACTCTCTACCTCAACAACTGAATAATAGATTTGGAGCAGAAAGTTCATGGCCTCGAGGCTTTGAACTAGGTCATGAAGGAGCAGAGTTGGCAGAAGCAGAGCAAGGTGGAGTTACTTGTAGAATTAAAAAGGCAGAAGCAGAAAATAAAGGTATGGAAGTATCAAACATCCAAATGCTAAAAATACCTCAAGAAGGTGACTAAG
The DNA here is from genome assembly GCA_000404065.3 of Pinus taeda. NCBI lineage: Eukaryota > Viridiplantae > Streptophyta > Pinopsida > Pinales > Pinaceae > Pinus > Pinus taeda. The sequence continues at coordinate 36,858 of APFE030970245.1, forward strand.
CAACTGTGAAGAGCCCAAGAAAAAAAAACCAAAGATAGTGAAAGCAGGAATAAACATTGATGTTCAGGATTGAGGAGTTGGCCATTGATTTTTGAGGATTTTTTGTATAAGGTAAAACGTTGTGTGAGGAAACACAACAACTTAGGGATGGGAGGATGTTGGTGTCAAAAATTGTCCTATTTTCTACCCCATTTTAACATCTGTTTTATCTCAACATAAACCTCTCTTTCCTGCACTAGTCCAAGATAACTACCTATTCCTACACATGCTTTGTATTTACTTTAAGATTTATTAAATTGCTTTATTAAGCATTTTTATATGGATTTCATGCCTATTACATACCACTTGTAACTTATTTTAAACCCTATAAGTAATTTATAAACTTACTATTAATTATGACTAAGTATGACTAGTCCAGGTAGATTCCTGCACCACCACGAGGACTGTCTGAGATTTCCGTGACCCAAATCTTTCCATGAGGACAGATTTTGATCCTTGACTCAAAGTTTAGTTGTTGATGAAATGAAGAAGGATACCAATAGTGCGCAATCAAGGAATGTTTTCCAAAGTTAGTACATGGCCAAGCGAGATACATGTTCCATTATAACTGCTGACCGATTTTGTAATTTCGGTTGTTAGCCTGTTCGGCCAAAAGGCCTAAATAATAAAATGTTTGTAATTAGTGTAAAATGGAAGGCTGAAAGGATGTATAAGATATATATCATAGGTAGTAATAGCTAGCGAACCATCAACTATAACTTCATTTTCATGTAATATGGGTATCGCCTCAGCTCTAGGGCTGGATTTCCATTGTTATGTACATTTTCTGAATCAAGTAATATAAGAAATCTAACATGATTTTCATACATAGTGTTTAATTTATATTTGATGCATATTTAAGTGTCAAGCCTTTTCATTTCTTAGACCGGAAATGAGCTAGTTGCCTAGGGCCCAGCCAAGCCAGCTCGTTTACCCCTTGTACTTTTGTTATTCAGAAAGACAGTGTGAATATTTCCTTTTGCAGTTGTGCAGTGTGACAAATCTAATATTTATTTCTGAAATTCTGATTCAAATCTCTTTTGTAGTTAAAATGTAAATGGATCCATGGATTTTGGAGTTAACTGAGTTTATTTCATTTGTGAAATTCATTTCTCACATTTTCTTTACTCTCAATCCTTGTCTCAAGTCACTTACACTTGGATCTTGCAGGAAGCTCTTTCTTGGATCAGTGCATGTGATTTCCTACACTTTTGTTCAGTTCTTCATTTTGCAGCAAACATTGAATTACTTTCCTACATATTATTTCTAGTTATTTTTCAAGCGAATGAACTATTAACTTCAGTAATTGTCTTTGGCATTAAAAGTAAATCTCTAGAAGATCTGAGGAAAGTTGCATGAATTTATCATAAACATGTTATACTTGCATTTTATGTCTTATGAACAAAGAACATAAACACTTCTAGTGGATTACCAAAGTTAGTTGAAACACACAGGTCACTTAGACTATTGTCTTGATTCCTTTGAGTTTCTTTCATTTTGATGAAGTTTACTTTATTTGCAAGATTTAGTTAATTAAAGGATTTCTTTTCCATATATAATTTACTTCAGGATTTCATTTGCATTTGTAATTATATTCAACACATCTTCCAGTCCTTTCCAAAGTAATTTGGAAACTAGGTGAAGAAAACTCTGCCTCGGTACAAGAGCTGGTCTCTTGTCATAGAAATAGAGTGCTCTAAGCCTTGAAGCTTAGATCACCTTCACTAAGACATAAATGTTTAGTAAGGGAGGTCGGATATACTTTTACACAAAGACATTGTGCCTGCACTAGTGCAAGCACATTGCAACAATGCAAGGACAGGTTGTTTATGTAGAAGGAAGATCAAGAGGAAAATAGATCTTTGCAAGGGCCCACTTGTTAGACTGTTAGTCATCTATCTAAAGATGAACATAGCATTTCATTCTAGCATTTAAGATTATTTCAGTTCTGTGAAAACTCATTTACTTGATTTAGTTGCAAATTATTCTTTTACATTCCAGCACTAGAGTTTCTTTGGTGTCAATTGCCTTTACGATTGTTTACTGTCTGATTCTACAAGAATTTCCTTTAAGAATAGGATTATGAATAGGAAAATTTCATACCACTTCTGGCATTGCCTATGCTTCATCTCTAAGTTTACGAAACTCTCACGTTAACAATTAGTGTTGAGGAGTTTGCTTAAGTGCAATTCCTGAACCGAACACTACATTCAATGGAGAAATGAATTAGTTAGAAGATGCAGAGGCATGGTTGCTTGGGATGAATCAATTCTTCAAATTGCATAAATATTCAAACAACATGAAAGAAAAAATAGCCACCTTTAGTTTGAAAGGGAGAGAAGATATCTAATGGGAAGATGTGAAGAATGTAAAGAGAATTTGGGAAGAAGAGTTGATTTGGGATGATTTCAAGAGACTCTTCGAGAAGAAGTACCTATCTGAGAGGTATTATGAGGACAAATCTAAGGCGTTTATGAGCTATAGATGGGTTCTATTAATTATTATGAGTATACTAGTAGGCTCTTGTAGCTGTTGAGGTATGTGCCTTACCTCAAGGGTGAGAAGGAAAATATTCAAAGCTTCATAATTGGGCTACCAATGACATATAGAGACAAGAATGAGTTTGATTAGCCTTACTCATTGGAGGAAGCCATCAGGAAACTGAAGCATTTTTATGAGTAGTCAAAGTGTAAAGTTTTTCCTAAGTAGATGTGAAGGGAAATGAGAAAGTTAAATGGAAGTGGCCACCGAAGTGGGGAAGACCTCAAGATGCAAGTGAGAATGAAATGTTGCTCCTTACAATAATTTTAATGCAATTGAGAAGGGACATGGGTCATAGCCTAGATAGTAATAAAATAGAGGTGATGGTAGGGTACCGTTGTAGTGTTGGATATGTGGAAAAGATCATCACAAGAAGTATTGTCGATTTTAATAGGGTGCAAGCGTTATATTTATGGTGCTTAGGAGGCACACATGGTTAGGGATATAGGCCACAACATTCCTCAGATTTATGCAGTTGTGGAAAAATAAGTAGGAAGATCACCATTAATCTATTATTGAGATGGAAGGTAAGATTTTTGGTCAAGTTGTTTCTATTTTTATTGACCCCGGATCTAATTATGTTTATGTTAATCCTAACCTAGTCGATAAGTGTGGTTTGAGGACAAAAGTGCATACAGAGACTTGGTTGGTGCAATTGGCTATAGGTACTAAGAAGAGAGTTCATCACTGGGTAATAGCTTGTGCATTTGACCTAAATGGTATGCATACAACAACGCATCTAAATCTGCTTCCATCGAGGTCATATAATATTATTTTGGGTATGGATTGGTTATACCTCCATAGAACCAAAGTAGATTTCTATTACAAGGTAATTGAGTGCGTGGATGATAATGGGGAAAATAGAATCTTGTAGCGAAAGAAGAATTCTACATCAATAAGAATGGTCATATCTATGCAAGACAATCATAGTTACAAAAAGAGGTGTGTACTATTTGTGGTCCATATATCCAGTGACAAGGGTAAGGATGTTGAAGATGCATAAATATTCAAGAGGTACCATGTATTGCAACAATTTCAGGATGTGTTTTTAGCAGATATTTCAAATTTTTCTCCCCACTATGTGATGGGCACCAGTATTGCAGCAAGAATGTTGCAACTCTTGGGCTACCAACTTTACTTTACCAATCGGGTGTTCATACAAACATGGAGGTGACGCTGTTGTATACACAAGAAAATGTGATGGGTCCACTTTTTGTCACTGTTGAGCTGGTGATAGACCACTATGGTTTCTCAAGCTAACCTTCCATTGGTTTAGAAGAAGACTAATTACTAATGAGGAAAGGGGATTTTTCACTACTTGGGAGTATTGGAATAGTCTCTACTGCAATGTGGAAAGACTGAAATCAAATGCTTTAAACACACCACTCATCTAACTAATTTCTAAGATATTTTTCTTTACAAGAATTCTAAGTTAACATGTGTGTAATCCTAACTGTCCTAGGCATGCAATCTAAAATAACCAAACATTCTACTGATGTGCATATGAATCAACACAATAACTCTTTTTCTTTTTGACCCTTTTTTTTGTGAAATTGTGAATGCTAAACCCTCTTGGTGATGTGGAAGGTGGGTTAGAGATGGTGGTGAAATGTCATATGGATTGGGAGGCAAGTAGGGGTCGTCTCCTATCCTTCAAGATGCTTCTTCCACAAATCGGCCTCAAAACAGGCCACTACAGGTCATCCTATAGGATGTCCTAATGCTTCCTACAAGATGTCCTAATGCTCATACAGGATCCCCTGTATTCCTACAGGATCCTCCCAAGAGAAATAGGGGTGATTTGGAAGGTTGTATAGGGCTTAGGGAAGGTGAATGGTGGAAGAAATAAGGTAGGGGAGTGGTTAGGACTTTTTTAGAGCTCAAAACATAGCTTGTGAGATGGTTGGATTTTCTCAAGAAACCTACAAAGTTGTTCTTATGGAATGATGAATTTGTTGAGGGACTTAGTGGCTTTTGGTGATCATGGATGGATGAGGTTAGGATGGGGTTGTTGGTCATGATATCTTCATGCACTATTGAAACTCATGCATTGCATCAATCACTGGAATTTATCCATCAATCATGCCAAACAACAAAGATTTTTAAGCAACTTAAGAAAGCATAATTTCATTATCTAGTTTCCTAGTTGATGCATGGAAATACTTGTAGAATAATGTGAAACACTATGATATCTAAACAAGGCTGAATATTTCATAAATTACAATTGAATCCTATTATTGAAAACTGAAAATATGCTGACCTAAGTAGCAGAAAACCCTAAATTCCATAAGAAAACAAAATTCTGTCTTTTTGGGGTTGCATAGGAGTTATTTCCTCAAACCATGGTCCTTGAAGGGCGGAGTGAGGCCAAATCCAATTGCTATCATCTTTTTTGATATTCCTTTATCTTTCTAATCTACTACTAAAGCAATGCAGAAATGGAAGAAAACTAATCAAATTCCCAACTACTTGCAATGAAACAATGCTAAAACCAATTGAATTATTAAGCTATGAAATCACCTAAGCATACAAGTACAAGAAGAAGAGCCTTTGCTACTAGGGTTGTTCCCTAACCCAAGAGCTTCATCCCTCTGATTAAACTCAGTGTTCGATCAAGGAAATGCTTATTCTCATTATCATATAAAAAAAATTACATAATAATGTTTTCCACAAAACTTGAACTCGAAAAAGATTAGTTCTATTACATAGCAAAATCTGAATCCTAATTAGGCTCTAGGCCTATTTATTCATACAAATGAAGTTTCCAACAACTTCCTTAAATCTAGGGAGGCTTGGCTTCCAAACTCAAGATGAACTGGCTCTTAGTTGTCACTGGCTCGACTACCCATTATCTCCATGACACGGCTGGTTGAAACTTTGATCTAGTGTGATTTGATTGAGGAATATCCAAATGATTGAGGATCAAATGAGGAATATCTATCTCCTATAATCTCTCCTCCTTGTCTCATTCGAGCTTCTAGCCTTAATTAGCCAAAATTTCTATGATTTGCTTTCAAAAACATGCAGTCAATGTACATTAGACCACTAGACATAACATATTACTTTTACTCATCTCAATAAGCAAAATATAATTAAAATATGTAAGGTATTATAAGAAGAGTTGATTTTGATAAGCTTGGAGGTGTAATAATGGCCATATAGTTACCCAATGATGAGGATTATCATCACCCCCCTACTGAAGGTGTTTCTCATCCTATGGGCAACTTATTTTATTTCCATATCCTTCATTACTCTGGTGGCCTCCCTCACATCCCATGCTTCTGATGTAGTTTCTTCTTCATGTGAATAAAATCTTGCCTTTCTCTCTATTTCTTCCCACTGCTTTCTATCTTTCCTTCCAACATTCCTAAGTGCAGTGGTGGACTGAGTCTAAATCCAATCCAATTGACATGGAGTCTTTATAGAGCTTGCTTGTACATGGGTGTTTTGTTTAGTTCCTCTCTCATCCTTTGGGGAGAATGGTATTCTCTAATTTTCAAGTTGTAAGCCAAGGTGTTCCATCTCCTTTACCAAGCTTTCATGCTGTCATATCCTAGCAATTTGAACATGTCTTCAAAGTGTGTAATTGCTTGATCTTGTGTACCAAGGTATCTAGGTGAAAGCTTAGGATCATTTGCAATGTGGTTGTGGGTGCTGATGATAGTCATTGGATTAGATTTCTCAACTCTTATTATGATGGATTTCGTCTCTTCTCTTGCAATTACCTTTTTAGTTTTTGTAGCTCTTTCCTCCTCACGATTCATCCATGACGTTAAAGCCATCAATTGCAAGTCCCCTAGTTTTGAATTTGGATCCAACACATTCAAATTTGTCAAGGCCAACTTGTGTACGTAAAAGTCAGACATTTTTCCTCTATCTTCCAAGGCGCTTTGATCACGGATATCAATGAATTCTCTATAGTCTTGGAAGATCATAGTGATTCTCTATGCTAAAGTCTTAATTTGGAGTTGTAGCCATTGTCACTTGAGAAACAAGGCATAAGACTTTGCTAACATCTTGCACAGGATTACCTCTAAGGATAAACTGACCATAGCTTCCAACTAAATTTCCCTTTCTTATAGGTGTTCCCTTAGCCATGTATTATTTACCTCCAACTGAGCTTTCATCATTGCCTCTCTCCCCCTTATGCTACTCAGTTCTCTTCCCATCTCCTTCAATTTCTTCTCCATGTGCCGTACATCCTCCACTCCTTTTGATTTGGCAATATGCATCCACCTGTGTGTCCTTGCCATTTATTTCTCAATATCAAAGAATAATGGGATGGAAAATGTCTATGGGATGACATTAACCCCGTCAATTAACCTATATTAAAAGTTGAGGTTGGGTTGTGGACTAGGTTCTCTTAGTTCTGGGTCTTTCTTTTTTGTTTCTTGCTGAGTGATACCTTCTTGGTCCATTTTCTGAGTTTCCTATAGGTTTAGCATAGTTTCCTATAGGATGGCCTTTGCTTCCTTTAGGTCTTTATGTGTCTCCTATAGGAGATCTTTTCCCTTTTATGAGTTATACCTTGTGATAGGCATCCTAACATAAGTGGCGGGAGATTCTGGAGAGGCTTGCCCTGATGATCCTTCTCCTTGAATTTTCTCAAGAGGAGATACCTATTCTTGTTGCTTTGGTGAGTCTTCGATGAGAATAGGAATTTTGGTGGGTGTTTGAGGTCTTCCTTGCCTGATCCTTGTGCTTTTTCTTGTCCTAAAGTACCATGGGGTTTGTCTCCGTCTCTTCCCTTTTGAATTGATAGGTGTACTTAGGGTAGTAAGAGCAATTGTTGCCTCTTTCTCAATGGGTTTTGGAGATACACTTGGTGATTTTTCCCCTTCTTTTACTTGAACTATAGACCTCTCTTCTTCCTTCCCTTTTGTTTCCTCTTTTCCATTCTCCTTTTCATCCTTGTCTTTCTCTTTCTCTTCTTCCTCTAGTTCCTCACTCTGATCATTTGTCTCTTCTTGTGTTTCTTCCTCTGTCTCTTCTTCATTTTCCTCTTTATTTTCTTCATTTTTTTCCTCCTATGTTCCCTCTTCATCTTATACCTCTGTTTCTTCATTCCTCTCACTAGTAGTAGGGTGTTTTTCATATTCAAGTGCTTGAATTTCTCCTTCTCCCTGAATGTCTCTGAAATTTGCCCTTCTAATAGGGAGTCTTAGGTTTTGTAGAGAATCTGCTAGGATAAGTTTGATTAACCCATGATAAGCTAGTTCTTGATGTTTTCCCTCCTGCACTTCGCCACTCATATCTATCATTGATTGAAGAAGAAAGTAGGGTATAGTTAATCTGTTTTTGAGGAGGTATGTCTGCTCCAAATCTAATTTCTTGGAGATGTCCGATATGGTATCCATACACCACAATGTATCTCCCTTCACATGATATATATTTAATGAGGTGGTAAACAACTTCATTCCAAGGGTATGGAAGGCTTTCCCTTTTGACCCCATTTTTGTCCTCCATTTCCTCCTCCCCTTCCAAAAAGAATTTCTTCTTTTCAAGGGTGTTGTTACCCTTACCTTATTTCCTCCAAGGTAACCCTAAAGGGATTGTGGTGATTCTTCTTATAAATTCAGGGGTGATTTCTATTGATAGGCCTTTCACCATAGTAGTGTCATGGGTCCTAATGAGGGGTATGAGTGAGAGAGAAAAGTCTCTGGCCACCTCATCATCATATACTCTCATTCTTTCAAAGAAAACCATCTGATTTTGCCTTGCGAAAATTTCTACTATAGGAGGGTGCTGATGAATTCTTACTATGTTTCTGGGTTCTCTCTTATTAAAACCCCATGTCATCTTTCCCTTGGTAATTGTGGATTCTTGTATGGATATAATTCACGAATTCTAGTGGGTGAGAGATTTAAATGATAACTCTGCAATATTTCCCCTAGACTGCAACTTCCTTAACCAAATGGATGATTTTTTTATTTATTTTTAACTGGAAAATATGGGAAGGTATAGCTCCTACCTCACTAGTTTTCATGTGATGAGGAAAACCTTTGATCTCTCCTCCCTTAATTCGCACTGATAATCCTATAGATGACTTATCTTTATCCTGTAGGTCTTCCAGTAGGATCCTGTAGGTGCCTCTACACTGCAAAATGCTCATTGTATCCTGTAGTTGATGCTTCAAGAACATCGAGGCAATCCTTTTCTCGATGAATCCTTGAGATTGATAATGCTCTTTTAGTTTGGGAATAAATGTTTTATTTCTTTATATGGATGATCATGTGGGATGGTCTACTAGCTTCCTAAGCATAAGCACTCCTTTTGTACCATTGGTCCCACCATCATGCCATCATTCCTCCTTACGTCATAATCATCTCCCACCTCTATCATCCATAATTTAACCATTTTTGGCATTATCTCCTTTTTCTTCTGATTTGAATGCTGCCATGTGTGGAGTTGTCTACCTATTTTCTCGTCGTCGACTAGCCGAAGGTGGCCAAGTTAACTAGTTTCCTTCGCTTATAAAACCAACTCTTACATAATCCTACATTCTTTTATCATGCTAATAAGAGAGCATAAGCAAAATGACATACCTGAGGGTAAGATACTTTGATGATGATTCTTGTTGGAGAATGATGTCCCTGTGTTGTGTACTTTCTGCATATTTTTTGTATTGCCCCCTTTTGATGCTTCTTTCCTTTGATGTGCAGGTACTGGAGAGTGATGTGGATGATCCTGCTATTGTTACTAAGATCTGGAGAAGATTCCTTGACATTGGAATGTCTATGCTGAAGATGGATGCAACCCTGTTAAATTTCCTTTTGTGGGATAAGCTACTACAACATTTCCTAAAGGAAGACTACATGATATCCTGTAGCTGCCTCTCACCTAAACTTTTCATTTCGTTTTCACTTCCAGAGCATGAGGATTGTTGACATGGGTAGAGAAGGGGTCTAGTGATTAGTAGGTGAGAGGTATAGCCTTCGGGTATTGTCCCCTTTTCCTCGGTTCTAACCCTCTTCTACTTTTTTTTTTCTTTTTTGAAAACTGTAAGATTTTTTAATTTACTTATTGGATGGATGAAGGGGTAACATGGTAATGAGAGGCATGGTGATGAGGTGGTGTGGTAAACATTTGTTTTTACACAAGATGGTCATCTCCTTGCTCTAGGGTCACTTTTCTTGGGATTCCTCAACTGCTGTAATTCTACAGGAAACTCTTGTAGGTTTTTAGGGAATCTTGTAGGATTACAGGGAAGCTTGTAGAAAACAAAGACCCTGTGTAAACTGAAGTGTAGGAGTTCATAAATGGAGGGATTGATGGAATCATGGAGATATGGGATGGAGGAATGAAAATATGGATTGTGTAGGTCCTTTTGTTCCTCTGAAGTTGTGTTGATCCTCCTCCTAATGACTTGCAAACAACATTTTCAAACTTTTTTTTCTCTTTTTTTTTTTTTTTTTTTAAACAACTAGTCTTCCTCCAAGAGGTTTTCATCCTAGCTACTTGCCTTGGGTGTCTCAAAAGAGGTTTTCGCCCAAGGATATTTTTATTTTTTTCCTTTATTTTCAACACCATTGGGCTGCTTCAAGAAGTTTTCAACCCAACAATGGGACTCTAGTGCCTCATGGAGGTTTTCACCTATGTCTCTTTATTATTTTCCCTTTTTTTTCTTTTTTTAGGGACTTGATGGGGTATAAATTGAGACTTACTCAACCACCATGACTCTCTTGCTGATGCCATTGATGAATTATTGCTTTGGCAAGGGCTTCTTGTAGACCTTCAATCTGTACCCATTGACAAGTAAAGGGATAGCCTCTACATAAATGGTCCTTATCTGTACTGAACCATTATCATGGAATTTTTATATGAAATAAGTCCCTAACCATATAGTCCTTAATTTGCCTTTAAAATCCTTGTAACTAGAATCATACCATAAAGCCCAATCACGTTCTTGAAATTGTTTTCCCTTTATGTTCTTGTCATGGAAAATCTTCCTTTGAACTTGAGTCACCTCTGTGTGCAGGAAGGCTTGCCTTCTAAATTCATCTAACACATTCAGTTGGAGCAATATTTCTTGTTGTGCCCTGGTGAGATCTAGATCTACTAGTGTTGTCATTCTTAAGGTGTTGTATTCAAATTCAATGGACAACAGGGCCTTCTTCCCATATACCAGCTCATAAGGAGTGAATCTTTTGGTGGTATTTCAGGTGGTTTTGTAGGCCCAGGTGGCCTCAACTAATCTATTTTCCCAATCCTTTCTATTGCTACTAATCACTTTGTTCAAAATGCCTTCTAGTGTTTTGTGGGTTACCTCCACTTACCCATTAGCTTGTGGGTGGCAAGGAGTGGATGTTCTATGTTTGATGTTGTCTTGGCTTAACAAATTTTCATTCATGTGAGATGTAAACTCTTTGCCTTGATCAGTGGCCAGCTCTCTAGGGTACCCAAACTTATAAAATAAATTTTCCCTTAAGAACTCAACCACTTTCTCTTCTTTTGCTGCTTTGATGACCTTGGTTTCAGCCTGCTTGGTTAAATAATCAGTGCACACAATGATGTACTTCTTTTGCCTAGATGGAGGGTCAATGGGTCCAATGAAATCCATGCCCACTTTTCAAAGGGCTCGAAAATCACTTGAGGTTGCAAAGGCATTTCATCCCTTTAGGTAGGTTTACCCATCCTTTGGCACTAATCACACTGACTAGTATATCTCCTCACATCCTGGTAAAGAGTGGGCAAGTAATAACTAGCTTGTAGCACCTTGAATGTTGTCGTTTTGGTTACAAAGTGACCTCTACAAGGCCCATCATGACAGGTCAGAAGGATACCAAAGACTTCCTCCTCCCTGACACATCTTCTCATAATTTGATCAGGGCCTAGTTTGAAGAGGTTGCCCCCTATCCAACTGAATGGGGTACTCTTCCTCACAATCTTGCTCTTTTCCTTGGAGGACAATTTTGTGGAAACTGTGCAGACACAAAGTAGTTTGCTATGATAGAAAACCATGGAGAGAGAATTGAAATGGTGAATAAGTGTTCATTCGGTAACTAATCATCAACCATTCCTTCCTCCCATGCAGGTAAAGTCAATATGGATAAAAAATCTGCAACAACATTCTCCTTGCCAAGGTTATCGATAATATTTAGATCAAACTGTTGCAATAAAAGTAACCACCTAATAATCTGGGCATTTACATGAGGTTGATTCATAAAGTATTTAATTTCATCATGGTAAGTATGTACAATTGTTTGGTAACCTATAATGTAATGCCAAAATTTATTCAATGAATGCACAACAACTAGCAGCTCCTTTTCAGTCACTATGTAGTTCAGTTCAGCTTTTGACAGATTCTTACTGATGAAGTAAATGGCATAAGGTAGCTTGTCATCTATCTGGCCTAGAGCTACTCCTATGGATTTGTCAGAGGCATTAGCATGTATGTGGAAAGGAATAGCCCAATTTGGGTCTCGGAGAATAGGTGCAGTAGTCAACTTGTCCTTTAGGGTGTCCAAGGCCTCTTGACAACTTTCTGACCATAAACATTCAGATTCTTTCGCCAATAACCCAAATAAAGGAGAAGCTAACTTGCTGAAGTCTTTTATAAATCTCCTATAGTATCTAGCTAAGCCTAGAAAACTTCTAACATCCCTCTATTTTTGTAGAGGTGGAACCCTTTGGATGATGTCTATCTTATTCGGGTCCACCTGTAGTCCTTTTTGGGATACTGAATGACCTGGAATAGTCCCTGTAGTCATCAAGAACTCACATTTTTTAGGGCTAAGGGAGAAATTCATTTCAATGCATTTTTTCAGCACCTTACCCAAGTTGGAGAGATCCTCCTATAAATCACATCCATGGGGTGTGAAATCAGCCATATAAATTTCTACTGCATCATGGACTAGCTTGGGAAAGATACTTAGGATTGACCTTTAGAAAGTGGCAAGGGAATTGCATAGGCCAAAAGGAAGGACCCTATAGGTGAACGTACCCCAAGGATAGATAAAGGTGATTTTATCCTATTCCTCTAGGCTGATCTGGATTTGATTCTACCCATTGAGCCCATCTAGGAAAGAGAAAAATGTTTTCCCTACCAGGCCATCTAACACTTGGTCAATGAAAGGTATAGGGAAATGGTCCTTTTTTGTTTCTTTGTTTAACTCTCTGTAATCAAAACAAATCCTCCACTTCCCATTTTTCTTTCGAACGAACACCAAAGGAGAAATCCACTCAATGTCTAAGATAGGGTAAATGAATCCTGCATCCAACAACTTTTGTAGTTCTTCTTTGACTATATTCTGGAGAGCTATATTTGTTCTCCTTGGGGATTATTAGACTGGTTTGCAACCCTCTTTAATATAAATGTGGTGAGTACACACCAAGTGGTGAAATCCCTTCATTTATTTGTAACTCCAGGCAAATGCATCTAGATGCTCCCTTAGCATGTTGGAAAACTCTTCTTCTTGGTGTATAGAAAGAGAGGGGTTTATTTTCAAAATTTTCTCAGGGCCAAATTATATTGTTTTAACACGAGTAGGGTTTGAATCAGCTAAGCATAAAAAATATAATGGTTTCTCCTAGTTTCCTTTACTACTTCCTCTAAGGACAAGGTATTGGGAGTTGGATTTTGGATTATGTGTTCAATCAAATCATCTTCATCCGATTATCCTCCTCCCATGGAAGTTTCTAGGGTATAGAGTTAGGCAGAGCAGATTTCATATTCTTCCTCCTCTTCTAGCCATAAAGGTAAATAATGTTCTAAGGATAGCTGAGCAGGAGGGTACAAGACCAACTGTTTGGATAGATGCCCATTTTTCATAGTCATATTTCCAATTGCACAACTGATGTAGGCACCAATAGTGGCTAACCAGGGTCTCCCAAGTGACAGAATAACCACTAAATTTGGCCTTAGGCTAGAGAACTATGAAGTGTGCAGGGTAATCCTAGGAGTTGATGGAGACCATCATATCCTCAACAATACCCTCGGGGGCTACTATGGAATGGTCACAAGCTGCAAGACTGTTGTGGCCTTTCTAAACGAACCCTATAGATTGAGCTTGAGCATGGTGTCCTTAGTCATTACATTAATGGTAGCCCCAAGGTCAATCAAGGCATGTGGGATAATGGTGCCATTGATGTGCACATCTACTAGAGGGATTCCAAGGTCTAAATAATTTAAACAAATTACCTACCCTAGCATTAAGTTGAATAGTCGTCCATTGACATTAATGGTAGGGGTGTCTCCTTTTCGCCTCACTGGATGTTTGAAACACTTCTCTTTAATTAGGTTGTTGTAAATAGGTACATCCTTAATGGCTTGGAGAAGTGGAATTTTGACACATAGGTTTTTCAATTCACCTAAAAGTTAATCCTCTTCTAGGGTAGGTTGGATAGAATGAGTTAATCTTTCAGGAAAGGGTGGTGGATTCACTCCAGGCATACTTTCCTCTCTTTCCTTATCACTCTCCCTAGGTGGAGATGGAGGTCGATTGTTCGGGAGTAGTCTACTAGAGCTTAGGTTGATTCCCTGAATTTCCATAGCATAATCAAGGTAGGATATCTCTCCAATATATACCTATTGTGCCTATCTGTTGTTCAGGTTTGGATTTGGCTAGGAAGGCATCTGAGTTTGTTTAGGTGGAGCAAGGTGTAAAAGTTGTGGCTGGGTAGGAGGTGAAGGAAATAAAGTTGGAGCATTGTTGTATGAGGGCCTCCACCCCTCGGGTGGTGCATTCCACTGAAGCTGTGGAGGAGTATATGGATGAAATGGCTTGTTGGTCACCTGGGAATGCTACTGAGGTCCGAAATACTAAGGAGAAGGTGCAAACTAGGAGGGATGAGAAAGGGGGCCCTAAGAGGGAATGGATGTGTTCTAGTTAGGGTTGCATAGGAAGACCCTTGCATGCCCGATTGGTATAATCGATGACCATGAGGTCTCCTTTGATTTATGTAGCAGAGCTATTGAGTCACCCCTTCAGTTCCTTGATACACAACTTTTAGTCTAGGTAGAGAAGATCACTTGTATGTGGATTAGTTTTCTTCACAGACTGAGAAAATTTCTTTCAGGTTTAATGGAGATTCATTCCTAGGGTGCCTCCTTGTGCATCTAGGGCAGAAGGTGGCTAATGCTCTCTGTACTTCCTCCTGCTTCCTCTTGATGTGCATAATGTCCATATGTAAGGAAATCGTTTGCAACATTTCACTCTTGAAATCATCCAGAATATTTCTAATTTCACCTTTTACGGATTTGTTGGAAGAGGACGAGTTGGTCATTAGTTGACTACCCCTACCCTTTTTCCTAGTTGCCCTAGAATAGTTCTTAAATATAGTCTTGATATCTTCATAGGGTAGCTAGTAGATGTCCATTCCTGCTAGCAGGTTTAGGGTATCCAGAAGCTCTTCCCCTACCCCCCGAAGCGAGACTAGATTTAGTGACTTAGGATCAAGTGTGCACCTATCCCTTTTGTAGCTAAGTTGGAATCTCTCTTCATAACCCTCTAAGGATTCATCATGCCATAAGGTCATCCTAAAAATTTTCTCTTTAGTGCCTTTCGACGTACAGTAGTCTTGATACTTGTTGTTGAAGCCTTGCTTCATTTGAGCCCAAGTTGTGATGCTATCCCAAGCTAAACCCATGAACCATATACCAGCTGCATCCTTGAGAGTGGATGGGAATAATTTCAACTTCTAATCATCAGTGGTGTAATAATAAGTTTTGCATATGATAACGAACCGAAACATGAATATATCCATATCTTCTGATACCAAGCCATGGAAATTAGGAAGAGCAGAGGGGCTTATGGTTTTCATCTTGGTATACCCATTATTTTCTCTCATGGGAAAATCACCCTCAATTTCTTCTCTATCTCCTCTGTCATTTCTATTTTCAGCCATTAGGTTAGTTGGAATGGGTTCTCCTTCTTCTTCTCCCCTTGTAGGGTCTTCAAACATATATGGTTCTTCGCCTAAGGGGTCTTCCAATTCAAAGCCACCAAAGAAGAGGGAAGGTTGACTATTTGAAGTGGTGCGGATATTTCACAGAAATTTATCTAGGTTATCCCTATTCCTACGAGGCATGAAAGAAGTTGTTGGAGAGGTAAATCCCCTCTATGGATAGAGGCGAACCCTACTAGCCCAAAAGGGGTCTAGCAACAATCAAACAATGCTACTCTGCAGGTTACTAGTTGTAATTAACAAGTGGGTAAAAGACACCTACTTGGATTCCCACGCTATGTTTGATGGAGAGATGATCCTCCCGCTCCTTCGCTTCAGCCGATCACAGTCCTCCACTATCTTCGTGGACGAACACCTGCACAAGCAAAGAGAGAACAAACACGAGCGTAAAATCTACTAACAACAACTATATATCAGTCAGGAAAGATATAATTCACATTGATCATTCATAAGACAAATGGGAATGGAACCATAACAGTAGTCATCTATCTTTATTAATTAGAAAATAGAGTAAGGTACAACCGAAGTCCTGACGCTGAGTCCTTCTCTAAAGGGTCCAGCCAGCATGTCTTCCAAGCATTCACCTTTGAAGTGGATCTCCCAAGTCAAAGAGGTCCCTCTCTCACATACAAGGCAACAAACTCATAACCTTCCTCAAGCTCTAAAGCAATCCTCACACAACACACCAAATGCCTACAAAGAGCAGCACTAATGCACTAAGAATTCCTCTCTCAAAGTCTATATGTTCCAAACTAGCTGCTCATGGCAATGGTGGAGGCTTATAAAGGAGAAGGAGTCTCCATGAATAGGTAAAGGATGAGCTTTCCCTCCAAGAAAAGTGGGTGACCAGGCGAACAGACATGCCAGAGAAAGGATGGCGACCTTTACAATGCTAACAGCCAAGTCTGGAGTCATCTGGAAGGTTGGCTGTTAGAACAAACTCGCCTAAACAGGATCAGCGCGGGTGCAAAACTGGGCTAGCATGTTGATATCGCAACTCAATTACAGGAGAGGTCCGGTCAGCACGTAGTGATACGAGCGGAGGGCGCGCTGTTTGTGAAATTCGACTAGCGCGGAAAACACGTGTGCTTCCACGCTGGCAGCACACCAGTTACATTATCATCCGCTAGTCAGTGCGGTTATTTTAGAAACAGTCGCGATGATCCAATAAACTTAGGAAAAGAGGGTTTTTAGCCATTTCAGAGAGCATGAGTTTAGTGAATGTGACTTTATGACACAGTAGGGAGACTGACAAGGTGACAGTGACATTTTACTGTGTAACAGTACAGTGAAATAAAGGCACAATGTATAGATCAATGACATGTTTACAAAAATCAGCAGAGTACTGAAATCGAGGCTTATGATGGAAATTGCTAATAAATATGGAAATGTCATGATATGATGTGAAAAATAGAGGATAGGACAAATGACATGAGTAAAAGTTCTTATGCAGTCATTAGCCTCTTTAACCATCATGATTGATTTGTAAATGATTTTCATGTATCAAAGGTTTGAAAGGGTTATATGACATAATCTCATTTGAAATCACTATAAAGACATAAGAAGAAGGGCTTATAATGACTATTGGTGTAAAAAATATGACTTCAATACCATCAGCAGAGCTCTGTTGCCCACAGGTGTCCATAACCTTGACAGAATTTCTTATTTCACCCTTGGAACCATAATCCTTTGTGTATGCCTCAGAAAGTGTTGTGCGATGTCAGAATGGAGGCCATTGTGTTGGCTTGGTAACCAGATGAATCACAATGCCATTCACCAGGAAGGAGTGAAAGGTGGGTAGGCCGGCTTGTGATGAGACCTCCTGTTCCAAGGACTTTTCATTTTTCTGATGTGCCTCTTGGATCATATTCCTGGTGTGGTGGCCATAGTAGGAATGCCACTTCACTTTCTTCCTCATGATCAAGGTAGGTTGGCTCTTGATGAGACCCCTTATCCTTCATCTAACAAATCATGTTAGTAATCATATAGATATGTATCTTTTCTTTTTCTTATTTTCTTTTATATAGCACTTTCCTATTTATATACAGAGGGTGGCTCATCACTCCTTAAGAGTAGGGATGGTGGAATAAGTATAAACATCTCAATAGAGGAAAATATGCCCTTATTCTTATTCAATAATAATGATCAAAGAGAATTATGGGGATTTAGGAAGAACCATCATGATAAAAATAATCAATCAAATTGGTGTTAGTGAAAATAAAGACAGCAAAGTGATATGCATAGTTGTGTCCTTTCTTCTTTTCTCTTATCAATTCAAAGCAATTTCTCTAAATATAATTGTTTTTCATTGGTTTGTTGATTTCAATATCCTTTAGTTTTTGGTATCTTGCATGAATGTATAGTTGTGTCTTAAATGACCATCACTTAAAAAAAAATCCTCTAAATGGTGAAGCACATATACACACAAAAAGAAGAAAAATGCACTCAAAAAGTGTTGTTCTTTAGATGGAACAGTTGTTGTTTCTTTGGAGGGACAGCAAGAGAATATTTGCACACAAAAATTGTAGTTCCTTTATGAGGAATAGCAAGAAAATTAAAAACATACTCTAAACTATTGTTCCTCTTAAGGAAAACCAGTTGTTCCTTAATCAGAACAGCAAATAAAGCAAGCGCGAAATAAAAATGCGGAAATGTTGTTTCTTTGGAAAGGAACAGCGAAAAATGAAAGTGTTGTTCCTTTGGAAGGAACAGCAAAATTGCGGAAGCGTTGTTCCTTCGGAAAGGAACAACAAAACGTGAAAGTGTTGTTCCTTCAGAAAGGAACAGCAAAAATGTGGAAGCGTTGTTCCTTCGGATAGGAACATCAAAACATGAAAGTGTTGTTCCTTCAGAAAGAAACAGCAAAAATGCAGAAGTGTTCTTCCTTCAAAAAGGAATAGCAAAACGTGAAAGTGTTGTTCCTTCGGAAAGGAACAGCAAAAATGCGAAAGTGTTGTTCCTTCAGAAAGGAACAACAAAAAGGTGGAAATTTTGTTCCTTCGGAAAGGAACAGCAAAAAGGCGGAAATGTTGTTCCTTCGAAAAGGAATAACAAAATTGAAAAGTGTTGTTCCTTTGGAAAGGAACAACAAAAAGGCAAAAATGTTGTTCCTTCAGAAAGGAACAACAAAATGCAAAAGCATTGTTCCTTCGGAAAGGAACAGCAAAACGGCAAAAGTGCTGCTCCTTCGGAAAGGAATAGAAAAATGCAAAAATGTATAAATCTGTACAGAAAGTAATTTATACAAGCAAAACAGAAAAAGTTATGTACAAAATTTAAAATCGATAAAATTACTTAGTGAACCAAAGGCGAGGAAGAATTCTCTTCCTCAGCCAGAATCTGCATGTCAGAATCTTCCCAAAGTTGCTGGTAGAAGGATTACCGAGTAAGCGGTTTATGGTATAGTCGCACTCAGTGGCCATTTTCTTTAAAGGTATGTCCAGATCCATCAATAGTAGTCAAAGTGATGGTGCCATTGTTATGCACTTTCTAGATTTTATACGGTCCAAGCCAGCAAGTCTGAAGTTTTCTCAAAAAATCCTGAAACCTAGAATCATATAGGAGTGCCCAATTTCCTTCATGGAAGATTTTCTTTTTTATCAGGGCGTTATGCCATTTTTCTCTCTGTTATTGGATTAATGCAGTGCGTTGAAGAGCTGAGAGCCTAATTTCATCTAGCTCATTAATTTGTTGTAATCTATTAGTCTAGGTCTCACTTAAATCTAGACTGACCTCCTGTGTTGTTCTCAACGTTTGTATTTCGAACTCTATTGGAAAGATGGGTTCCTTTCCAAATACTAGCTGATATGGTGAATAACAAGAGGTGTTTCTCCATGTTGTTCGGTATGCCCACAAGGCTTTCAGCAATCTTATATCCCAATCACGTCTGTGTGACGCAATGGTTTTTGTTAATATTGCCTCTATCACTTTATTCGTGCTCTCTACTTGGCCATTTTCCTGTGGGTGATACGGTGTGGTAATTTTGTGTTGAATGTGATAATTTTTTAATGTTGCAGTGATTTTATTACCTGCAAACTGTGGTCCTCCGTCCATGATTATGTCTCTTGGGAGGCCATATCACACAAGTATTTGGAACAGGAAATGAATCATAGAGTCCTTTGTAGCTCTTGGAAGTGCCTCTGCTTCAACCCATTTGGTAACATACTATGTTGCCACCAGAATATATGTTTTGTGATTTGATGTTGGGTTGATCAGACCAACAAAATTGAGCACCCAATGCTCAAATGGTTCGATTATTAATCGTGGGTTTAAAGGCATTTCGTCGGACTGACCAGGGCATCCTGCTCTTTGGCAATTGTCATAGACTTGAACAATTTTTTTCGCATATTTAAATATTGTGGGCCAGTAATACCCTATTTGCGGACCTTTGTGACCAGTTCTTCGATCTGCAAAATGCTGGCCACATGGTCCGTCATGACAGGCTTTCAGAATGTCAAATATTTCGTCTTCGTGGACGCATCTTCTGATGTGCATATCTACCCTTGTATGAAACAAGTAGCCCCCAATCCAAGAAAATTGGGTACTACGTTGCGCAATCTATTTTCGTTCATTGGGGGTTAGATGCTTTGGTAATTTGCCTACTGCTAAATAATTTGCAACATCAGCATACCAGGGTGTCTTGACAGTAACAGCAAATAAATGTTCATCTGGAAATTGATCTTCGACTTCTGTTGCATCCACTGGTTTCAGCATTCGTGAGAGGAAATTAGCTACAGGATTCTCTTCCCAGGTCGATCTTTTATTGTGATGTCAAACTCCTGCAATAAAATCAACCATCTTGTTACTCTACCATTTTTAACTGGTTTATTTAATAAATATTTTATGGCAAAGTGATTTGTATATAAAACAACAGGATATCTAGTGATATAATGCCTAAATTTATTTACAGCATGTATTACAACTAAAAATTATTTCTTAGTAACAGTATAGTTTAGCTCAGCAAGAGAAAAATTCTTGCTAATGCAATAGATTGCATATGGTTTTTTGTCTTCTTCCTGCCCAAGGACAGCTCCAATAGCTGTGTCCAGAGCGTTTGATGAAATTTGAAATGGCAGGTCCCAATTTGGGCCTCTGAGCACTGGGGTTGTTGACACAAGCTTTTTCAGATCCTCAAAAGCACGGTCGCATTTATCTATCCAAACAAAATCAACTCTTCCTGTTAGTGTGTATAGAGGTGCAACTGTTTGAGAAAAATGTTCTATAAATCTCCTGTAATGACCAGAAAATCCAGGAAAACTGCATACCTCTTTTTGTGTGGTAGGAGTAGGTATTAGCAAAATTATTTGAATTTTGGCCGGATCTACCTGTATTCCAGCCACTGAGATATAGTGACCTAGGATGAGTCCTTCAGTCATCATAATATAGCACTTTTCATGGCTCAAGTAGAGCCTGGTGGTGATACATCATTGCAGCACCTTTTCCAATGTGTCTAGTGTTGGGTCGAAATCATCTCCATTTGGTGTGAAATAATCCATGTATACTTCGAGCCCTTCATTTATTAAATCTAAGAAGATGTTGAGGATGTCCCTTTGAAATGTGGCAGGGGCATTGCATAGGCCAAAGGGTAGGACTCCGTAGGAAAATGTTCCCCAAGGATAGGTAAAAGTAGTTTTGTCCTGGTCTTCAGGGGCAATCTGAATCTTATTGTATCCACTGAAGCCATCTAGGAAAGAAAATAATTTCTTTCCTGCTAATGTATCTAATACCTGATCAATGAGTGGAAGAGGAAAGTGGTCTTTCTGGGTTGCTTTGTTTAATTCTTTATAATCTACACAAATTCTCCACTTTCCATTCTTCTTTGGCACCACTA
Source organism: Pinus taeda (assembly GCA_000404065.3). NCBI lineage: Eukaryota > Viridiplantae > Streptophyta > Pinopsida > Pinales > Pinaceae > Pinus > Pinus taeda. The sequence continues at coordinate 58,174 of APFE030970245.1, forward strand.
CTAGTGGAGAGACCCACTTGCTATCGGAGATCGGATAAATAAAGTTTACATCCAAAAGTTTTTGTAATTCAACTTTCACAATGTCTTTCAGGTGAGGGTTGAGTCTCTGTTGGGGTTGGCGAATGGGTCTCGCATCCTTTTCTGTATAAATGTAGTGCGTACATAACTGGGGAACAATTCCCTTCATGTCCGGATAATCCCATGCAAAAGCTTCCTTATATTTTCTCAGTAGCTTTTTCTTCTTGTTCAAGAGTCAGGTTATTATTGATGTTCAAAGTTTTCCCTGGCTCAATCTCTATAGTTTTGTTGTTTGAAATAGAGTTAGTGGGTATTGTTTGATCATGAGTGTCTTTGAGAGGATCTTCTTCTAGTTCATTGTCAAATGTTGCCTCTATCATGTGACATTGTACACAGGATCTGGATTCAGCTTGGTTAATGAAGTTGTTAATAACATCATCTTCTATTTGATCTTTAAAATTAAGGGCATCTTCTATGGTTAATGGGGATCTAATGTTTTCTGTGACATATGATACAGGATGTTTGTTAGTTTTTATTATTGTTACACATGGCTGGGCTAGAGGGTATAGGGCTAGATTCTTGATATTACTCCCTCTAGTTATGGTCATATTGCCTTGTCGATAGCCAATGTAAGCATCAATGGTCGCAAGCCAAGGTCTACCTAAAATTAACGATGTCCATCGAGTCGTTTTTTGGGGTTTATTATCAGAAAGTCAGCAAGATATTCCTAGGAATCAACGAATACCATGACATCATGTAGTGTACCTTCTGGCCTAACTACTAATCGATCAACCAGTTCTAATAAGGTGGAGGTTGGTTCTACCGATGTAATGCCCAGTTTTGACAAGTGGTGGTTGTTAAAATATTAATTGCAACCCCTAAATCAACTAAGGCATTTGAAAAGGTTTGTCCATTGATTTGCATTGTCACTATTAGATTCCCTGGGTCTTCATATTTGACAGGTGCCTCTCTTCCTGATAACAGATCAGATAGGGTGCCAACTACTTGGACTGTTGGGTTATTTGTTATTCTCCTCCTTGGCTTTTTTAGACATAGCTCTTTGATGATCTTTGCATATATTGGTATATCTTGGATAGCTTGGAGGAGTGGGATCTTAATATACAAATTCTTTAGTTCTCCCATAATGTCAAAGTCAGGATGTTCTATAGGGCACGGTATGATTAATTGTTCTAGGAATGGGGGAGAAGATGTGGTTGCTTGGTCATGAGTCTATTTTCTGACCACATCTTCTTGTAATGGTTGTTCTGCGGGTAACTGATTTTCAACTTGAACATTTTATCTCCCTCGGTCTCTATAATGTGCCTAAATCTTAATTGAAGGTTGTTGCATTCCCTTAGATCATTTTCTAGCTCTAGTGTTTCGATTATTTGAACATATTGAACCAGTTTGTTATTTGGGTTCAGATTGGGTTGGGCTAGGAGTTGCAGTCTTAAGTTGGACTGGGGATTTTGTTGTAGTGTTGGAAGTGTAGGTTGAGGGAGTGGAATGGTTCCTATTGGTTGATTCATCAGTCTTTGCCAGTTTGTCTGCCAAGCTTGACTCTACGAAGTGGGAGGGGACCATTGTGTTGGATATGCATTATTTTGCCAACATGGTGGAGCATAGGGAAAATTAGGCCAATTAGATTGGCTTGTTTGATTCGGCCATGGAGGTGATGAAGGAAATGGTTGTTGTGACCAATTTGAGAAGGGAGGTTGATTTTGCCACATTGTATTATATTGTTGAGCATATTATTGCAGAGGCTAGAAAGAAGAAGACAGATCAGGAGACATACCTTATTGTCGCGGCTGCCATTGACGGCATTGATTAAGTATGTACACCGGTTATGATTCTTCTCCCGCTTCTTTATATATTATTTTCAAACCAGGAAGTGAGGGGCAGTTCTCTATAGAATGGTCTTTTGTACAGATAGCACAGACTTGAACTGCATCTAGTGGGCACTCTTTGTGGTTGTGTTTCTTTCTGCATCTAGGGCAAAGTATTGCCAGATTTTGCTCTTCTTCTGCTTGTTTCTGCTTCACTTGCATAATATCAAGCTGCGTTGTTAGAGTCCCCAATATATCAGTTTTGAAATTCTCCAATTAATTTCCGATTTCTGTGCAGGTTACTCCTTCTCCAGAGATCTTGTTGTCCCTGTGAACCTGTCATGTTCCGTTGGTTTTAGCCTTGTGCTACCTCGCAAACTCCTCATACATAAATCAATGATGTTAGCAAAATCTTCTTGATAGATGTCTCCTTTTCCCATAATACTTAGTGTTTCAATCCATTGTTCCTTCATGCCTTTAATTAATGTTGTTTTTAATACATTGTCAGGTAAGGGTAATGATGCATAAGGAGATCTTTGAAGATTATACTGAAAACGTTCAACATATTCTTCCAATGTCTCATTAGGTCTAGCTACCATCTAAAATATTTCATCCTTTAAATCTTTAGACCTACAATAATCCTGATATTTCTTCAGGAAATCACCTTTCATCTAATCCCAGTCATTTATAACACTCCACCTAATCCCATAAACCATTGTAAAGCGGCCCCTTTTAATGTAGAGGGAAATAGTTTCAGCGTTTGGGGATCGGTGGTATAGTCATACCCCCTGCATAGCACATCGAATTCGAACAAAATGCATGTGGATCTTCCAATGTTAAGCCATGAAATGTAGGGATATGTTGGAGAGGAACGGCCTTCATAGGTGCATTAACTGCAGTATCTACAATGGGATATTGCAGTGTGGAGGATTGGGGGGTTTGCTGGTTCTGGGCCATCTGGTCAAATATGTGCCAATAGCCTTCTGGGTTTTCTAGCAGGGTATTCCTAGGCTGGCTAGAAGGAGCAGGAATGGCCTTAACAACACTTCCTTTGTCCAAGATGATGAGAGTTCCTTGATGAACTAATGTCTGGGGGGATTTTAGCTCTTCAGGTTTTTCAGCTTCATTTTGGATGATTTTCACGGCACTTCCCTTATCTGGGCTACTTAATGGCTAAACTATTCCAAGAGGAGATCTTGGTTCTTCAGTTTCCCCTGTTTCTCCTCTTCCCTTATAGAGATTACTAAGGTTCCCTTCTTGTAATGATTTTGGGCTAGAATTCTCAATTTTTTGAAAATCTTGCTCCTCTGTTTGGCTGTGCACCTCAGCAAAGGCTATAGTGGTGATCCTGTGGCCTGAAGGGAACAAGTAGGTTGTCTAGAAGCAGCTTTGCTAGGTCCTACTAAAGGCTAAGATTCTGCTTTTTTAAGGATTTTGTCTATAAAGGTCGATCAGCCAAGGGTCACCGACCCCTTAGCTTTATCAGGCTTGGGTAGTAGTTTAAGATTCTTTTCAGGCTTTTTCTGCTTAGTCATGCACACAAATCAAATGCTTATTTCTACCCAAAATAACAACAAATCTATAGGAAAGTGGGAGGGGGAGCAGGGTTGTTACATGCTCCATATGCAGGTTCTTACCTTATGTTTTTAAAACCCAATTCTCTCCTAGCAAGTGCTTACACTGCTCTCTAAAAGAAACAAATGGCTACACTCTTCTCCGGCAACGACACCAAAATGTTGAGCAGTAAAAAGGGTCTTTTTAACCTCTATTTACCCTACATTAATTATCAATCCAGGTACGAGTTGTTATCTCAAGAGTGTACTCAGTCTGAGGCGGTCACTTGTCAAGAGTAATGCTAGTAGTATAGTGCTTTTACAAAAGTAAACAAATGCTAGAAACAAACTCTAAATGTAATGGCAAGAAACTTAAATGATTTGTAACTAGATCATTCACTTAAGAAACTACAACAATCATCAGTCAAGGATGCAGTAATGATAACTCTTTCCTTTGTAAACTGATGCAAATGAAAATAAATCAAAGAGAAGATCTCCAATATGGGAACTAGACAGCAATAGTCAATGTTTCTTACAGTTGCAGATCGTTCTATTCACACCAAAGCAAATACTTGAAATAACAAAAAAGAGCAGCAACTAATCTATTAAACAGACCAAACAGCAAAGCTTAATCTACAGGAATGAATTAAGCAGCAATCTTAACCGAAGGGAATTGAACATCAATCTTTAATTAGTAAATGAATTGAACAGCAATCCATGGAACGGCAAGCTTAAGTAAGTCTACGAAATATTGAACAGCGGACTAAATCAAATGTAAACACACAGTGAATCTAGAATGATGGAATCAGTAATCTAAGTTTAGCATCAAAAGTATTAACCATAGTTATAAGGGAACAACAATTGCGATGGTAATGGAACAGTAGTCCAAATGAACAACAATCACAATTATAGGTAAATCATAGTTAAATGAACAACAATACCAATCTATAAATGAACAGCAGTGTCAATCTATAAATGAACAGCAATGTCAAACTATAAATGAACAGCGGTATCTGAATTAGACAATGCGATATGATTTCAGAATGAACAACATAACATTTTTAGTTGCAAATAATAATCTTACTATTCAAATACGAAGTCAGTATAATAGAGCAAGTAAATGAAATTTTAAGGAAGTGAATAAAGCAAGTAAAGGAAATCAAACCACACATGACTTGTAATCAGAAAATAATGATACAAAAAGCAAGTGATCCACTAAGGCCGGGCCCTTAGCCACCAGGGACGCACTGCTGCAGTTACTCCAGAATCAAATAATGGAACAGCAACGAATTTTATGTATTAATCATAAAAACAGAGTTACAATGATCACTCTTTAAAGAGATTCAATGATCAAATTTCATATTGCAACAGCAAATTCTATAAATCAACAATAATTTTCCCCTTGGGCTTGCAGCACTGTCCCTTTTTATAGTGGCCAGGCGGAAATACCAAAAATACATATATCCTTAAGGTAACGATCCCTCAAGATCAAAGGATCCTGAGGGATTCGCCATATCTTTAATCTTCAGTTATCTTTTCATCCTCTTGCATTGATATTGCGTTTCTTCTTCCTTTTCCTGGCCCATGCGCTCTGATCTCGATTGCCTAATCTGGACATGGTTTCCTGTCAAAGGGATAGCAATTGGTTTTGCCTTGTCTTTTCCTCTGAAATGGTGATCTTCCATTTTCTTCATTTTCTGCATAGAGAAAAGCAACAATTAGTCATTTTACAGTAATCACAATTCCCCTTAGTTCTAGCATAATCCTTTATCATATAACCATCTTAGAATGCAAATAAGTTTATGAATTAAAGGAAAAGATAAAGAAATAAGTGGCAATTACATACCTTTTCTAATGCTCAACAGCATGCAAGCAAGAAAAGGAAGGAAAAGGACTAGCAAAGGAAAGCAAGGAAAAAGGTTGGATCAATAGATTCAGTGGGAAGATCTTGTAGGTAAGAGGTTGCATGTGTGGTTTCCTTACTGGGATGTGAATGCTTGGTGCATGCATTTTTTTACTTGGTTCAATTGTTGTCATTGGCATTGGTTTTTCCTAGCTTGATAGTGGTTTCAACCTTGCCTTTCCATTTCCTAGATAGTCATGATGTGATGGGATTAATTCTTGGTTGAGCTTTGGATTGCCAAAATGTTTTGGAACTGGGTGAGGTGGTCTTAGGAAAATCCAGGTAGTCTCAGAAAAATCCCAAGGGTTTGGGGTGGAGATGGTTTTCTCTAGGAAGCCCTCGATAGGTGGGTAGAGATAGGAAAATTCCTCAAGGTATGGTGAAGGAATTATGAGACATCTAAGGTTGTTTTGGTTTTTGCTTTTATCTCGGGACTGATTTAGGTGAGATCACAGAAGCTTGAGAGTGGAGGTGGTTTAACCTCTAGAATCCATGTTTGATTATGTATTTGTTTATCCCATTAGATCCCACATTCATGCTTGGAATATGACACAAGGGTGACTGGATGAAAGAAATATTTGGTTCAGCCTAATCTATGGTCGGGTGGTACATGGAAGTCCCCAACTTTGTTTTATTTTGCATATGTTAATACAATTTATTTTCCTCTTTATGATTATGAGCACATGTATTAGTTGTTAAGTGATCTTATGGATGATTTTTCATGGTTTCTATTCTAGTTATATGTTGGTTATATATCTAGTTATGACATGCTCTAGCTATGGATCTCTTTCATGAATTGATAGTTTATTGCATGGTTAATGAATGCATGGGCTAAAAAGTGTTGTTGCAGCTACTTGAGAGCGAATTAGAACTTCTTGGTGATTCTTAGATGAAGTTCAAAAGTTTATGATCAAACCTCCATTCATGACCTGTAACTTATGTGTTTACTATATGTTTGATGAAATGTATATTGTGTACTAGGCCTATTATGGTCAATATCTTGTTCAAGTTTTGACTGGTTAGCCTTGTCAACATGTCATTTATGTTTTTTGAAAGTTACAGGAAGTTATGGGTAGTGATCTGGAGGCTTTCCTGAAAAAGTGGCTCAGATCTCGAAAGCGCTAGAAAATAACTAGAGTTTTGGGTCATCACTACATGGGAGCGGGCCTATGCATGTAGTTGGGACCTCATAACCACAGTGATGTTGTGTTTTGCGTGTGGTTGGAAAGTTTCCTTAGTGAAAAGAGCTTAAGTTCAGGTATTGACCATCTGGAGTGGTTTGCAAGCTCTTGAGTGGTTTGTAGTCCCTAAGGGGTGTTTGTAAGTGTTAATGTGTCGACTGCACTTCCATAACTAGATCTTGGAGGTCAGATCATGTCATAGTAGAACTTGTCTCATGTTTACCCTAGAGAACTTGTAAAAGCGGGTAAATGTGGGGTGGGCAGTTACAGATTGGTATTAGAGCTTCTAGGTTTAAACACTTGCATTGGATGAGCTAGATGTGATTGTTATGTATGCATGTCAGTCGTATGTGTGTCTACTACACATGAATTTCAGTGGATATGGTTGTCCTGTATATAGTCAATGATGTTGATATGATTGATGTTATCGTGCTAATCTGGATTGATTATGCAGACAACATAGCCTCGAACGAAATACACCAAGGTATGATTTTGGTTATGTTTTCTATTTGGTTTATCTAACATGGCATGTTTGCAAGAAATAGAAGATTATATATGAAGAGAAAAATGATGAACTAAAGTTCACATGATTCCCCTTACAGGCCTGATGTGAATTCAATAGAATGGGACAAGTCAATTGAGTAGCAAGGAGAAGAGTACTCTCCTGACATAATGGATACACTGAGAAGTTTAAAGGCAGAAATAAGAAGTTGTAAGGTAGATAATAATGGGTTGATTGAGGCACAGAAAGGCTTTCCAAATCTTAAGAAAAGAAAGTAGAGGTTAATGTAGTCATCCTTTAGAGTCTTTCATATTTGTAGAAGCAAGGACAACTGAGCATCATTCATGGATATGGACAAGAAGAAATGACTAATAGGGCATATGGTAGTAGGTCTCAAAAAAGACACATGATGGATAGAGATGACACAGTTAGAGGTGGAAGATATTTTGATACACCTCATAAGAGGGATAACATACATGGATTTTATTCTAGCTTTATTTCTAATAGATATCAACATCACTACCACCAACATCCCTATAAGAGAAGTCAGAAGTGGTATTTTCCAAAGGAGTTCAAGAAAGCCAAGCCTCCTACTTTTGATGGTGAGTTGACTAAATCAAAATATGTAGAAGAATGGTTGCATGAGATAAGTTTAAAAGACTTTTCAGGAAGAAGTACCTATCTGAGAAATATCATGATGGAAATATCATGAGCTCAAGATGAGAAAACAAGATCCAAAGGTTCATCAACAGACTACCATTATCATTCAAGATCATATCGAGTTTGATGAGCCTTAGTCAATGGAGGAAGCCCTCAGAAAGATGAAGTGTTGTTATGAACAGTCAAATCATAAGCTTGAGTTCAATCGTGATTGAAAGGATGCAGGTGACAAGGAAATGTGGCTCCACATAAGAATTTTAATACAACTAAGAGAGGACACGAGTCTCAGCCTGTGGAGCAATAGAATAAAGGTAATGGAAAATAACCATTGCGATGTTGGACTTCCGATGAAGATCATTGCAATAATGATTTCCCTTTGTATCAAAGTAGCGTAGAAAATGTGTGGCGGGACTCAGATCTACAATGCTCAAGAGGCGCAAACAATTAGGGATGTTGGTGAGAGTATTCCTTGGATTTATGCAGTAGTTGATAATAGGAAGGAATGTCACAAATTATCCATAATTGAGGTGGAAGTGGAACCAAGGGGAGAGTTCTAGGTAGAGCCTCAATGCATTTTTGCAGCAGAGGAAGCTCATGTTCCAGAACTGAGTAATAGAGAAATTAAAGTGCATGGAATCACTTTGGACTGAGGAAGCTACATGTTATATGGTTGATCAAATGCAGTCATAACAATTGGTTTTCAATTATAATTTGATTTGTTAAGGGAATTTCAGTCCTTTGAGAGATGGTATGTGTAGGTTTTCAGTTGCAGGGCAATGTGTTGGGTACAATAGGGCAAGGTAACTAGTATATTTTTATATTCACTTATGCACTAACAATTATGTGTCTATGGAAGCATGATGCAATGAATTGCATGGAAAAAGAGACCACCATGAAATCTTGAAGAAGGCTCATGTTGAGATTTCCCTTGGAAGCACTGAGAACCATGGGGGTTGAGTCATGGTGTCTATTGCTAGTTTTGTGCTTTCGGTATTCTGTGATTTTTTGTGCTTAATTTATGATTTTGACTATGATTGGTGCATGGCCATGCCACTTTGTTTATGGCATTGCATTGTCATTGGTTTTCCATGGTTTTCTTCTTGTTTTTTTCTTGTTCTTAACTATTATGTTTTGAGGATCTTGGGAATTGGTTGGGAAAAAAGAAAGTTAATGGAGCTTAGGGAGAGTTGAGTGAAACCCAACATGTAATATAAGACTCGGATGAGCCCGGTGCATAAGTAAAGGGAAACTAAAGGTAAGAATATGACAATGAATTGGGCTAGTTGGGTCCATCGCAGTAAATGGACAGTGGCAGGAAAGTCATGAGAAAGGTAAATAGGAAGGTAAAGTAAATGGGTTTGAGGCATCAGATGCCTTGACTATGTTGGTAACTGTTGTTCTCAATGTTGTGCATGGATAAAGGGAGTTCTCTTAACTTTGACCTTATGAACACTAATAATTGTATTGTGACCATGATTATGCTAATGTGTATATATATGTGTGTGTGTCATTTTCTGATAGGGTCGTCAGGGATCATTCTTGTGGAAGAATGATTGATTATGCAGATGAATGGCAGGAAAAGGCTACTGGTTATGAGGAATCAAGTGGGAAAAATATTCTTGATAGATTTATGAGGTTAGTACCATGTGGATATGATTTGGTATTATGTGCCTATAACTATGCCTATGTTTATGTTATGGACAAGCAATGTTGAAGGATACATCATTAGAATGAAAGCAGTGTGATCTATGGCATGTTGGGACAAGCATGGAAAGTGGAAAAAGCCACAGACCCGAGACTTGGGTTGTGGATGCACATAGTAAGGATGTCTGGTAGAGACGGTGTGGTCTTTGGATGTGCGATACTACTATTGGGTACATGTTGTATATGTTATGTTGTATACATGTTGTACGTGTTTCCGTATACATGTTGTACTATGTCATGTGTATCATGTAGTCATTGTATTGTGTATTTGTCGTGTTGTGTTGTACACCACGTATAGGTGTATGTGTGGTGTTGTACACTAGGTGTAGGCATATGTGTTGTGTTGTGCACCAATTGTAGGTGTATGTGTTGTATTGTACATTGTGTGTATGTGTAAGTGTTGTGAATGGATTGGTTCTTTGGATCCCCTGGAGGCTATGGGTTGAGATGGTAGTTCTCTAGAGCCTTAGATAGCTTGGGATGAGACCAATCTTGAGTTGTTGATATTGAGGGTAGAGACGATTTAGTCTATGGATGGCCTTGTTGTTGATATTGAGGGTAGAGGCAATTTAGTCTCTGGATACCCTTGTTGTTGATATTGAGGAGGAAGTAATATAGTCTCTGGATTCCCTTGTTGTTGATATTGAAGAGAAGAGAATGTAGTGTGTGCTTGTCAATTTTGGAAGTTGATCCAGTGTGTGTACGTGATTGAAGAGAAGAGAAGGCATTGGGTGCTTTCCAGGTTTGGAAATTGATTCAGTGTGTGTACAGAAAGGACAACGAACAAAGGTAGAAGCAAAGAACCATTTGAAAGATAAGTATCAATATTTTATTTTAGTTTTTAATTATGCACATAGTCTATGATTCTAATTTATGATGGTTGAATTTGAGCTAACCAAAGGTGATACTTTTCTATATGTTGATGATTTGATCAAAAGATTGATTTGACTTGTTGTGATAAGAAGTAAATAGGATTTCAATTGTACCTCATTAATGAGGCATTATTTGAATTTATTTCAATTCCTTTTAAGCCTAATGGAAATTATTTCCTTGGTACAGGAAAGCATGGAAAATGCCCAGTTTGGGTGTTTGGAACTGACTGCAAGAGTATTAGCAGCAACAGTAAAAGGATTTGGAACATGCAACAATATGTTGATAAAGGACTTCAGGAGTAGGGCCATTATGGGATGTTGGTACCCAATAGTCTATTGATTTCCATGAGCATGCTATAACCGATCTGATGGTTTTGAGGCAGGCATATGCCTTGATTTTTGGACCTTCTGATGCGAGGAAAGCTTTCTAAGGGATGGATTGCGCGAGAATGGGATGTTGAGGAACTTGGAATGTGAGTGACTACACAGAAGGGGGTGACTACATTTCCCGGGGGACTGGGAAGAAGAGAAGGGAAGACCAGGGAATAAATTTGTTTTCGTCATTAGCATTACCAGATGGAATCAGAAGCACATTGGGTGTGTCCCCTGGAAAAATGAGTCGATAATATTCACTAAAGGAACAAGTAACGCAAGGATTGTAGCACTGGACATTAGATGCATACGTTGATTTTGGTAGTGGATTCTGGACTTCCTGAGAAGGAGATGAATCATGGTATAAATACTTTTGAGGGTGGTGGTGTGAGCCTTGGGATTCCCTTGTTGTTGATGCAGGTATTGTATCCTTTTATTTGTTGGTTATAACAAATGTGCATATGTATGTATGTATTTGTAAATATTTTATCGAGCTGTGTTAATAAAGCTCCATACACTATATGATTATTTTCTAGTTGAAGAAAATATGCATAAGTATATGTTTTGTCATTCTAAATATTGCATCTATTTGGGTTAATAAAGCTCCATATGCAGTAAGTTTGTCTTGTTTTCAACAAATGCCATGTAAATGATGCATCGAGTTGCGTTACAAAGCACAATGAGTGTCATGTTTTACTGGTTATAAGCATCATTAAACACTAGGTACGGTGTTCCCCCAAGGGGGAGAGGTTTGTAATAGCCTCTGGTTAAGTTTCTATGTAAATAATAAGAAAAAGGTCATGGGACATGTATTCCAAATTGAATGGTGGGAAAACATTGTAGTGGTAATTGCAAATTAATAAAGGTTGTGGAAATTGGCAAAGGAATCGACAAAGAAAAAGAGGAAATAATTGACACTTAATTATGAAAATAAAGGAAAATGGGAGAAAAGGAAGGTGAAGAGACACAAATTTTCATGCAATGGAAATTAGAGGAAAATAAAGGAAAAAGGGGACATCAATGATAAAAAGGCATCAGAGAAACAATTTACAGCTTTTTCCAATTTAGTTTTGCCTCTCTCCTTTCTTTCTCTCTCTCTCTCATACACTCTTGCACACCTAGATCATTTTTGGAGCACTTTAACATTCACCTTGATTTGGAGAAAGGCAAGCAAACAAGGAAATGAAAGCAAAGGAAAGTAAGGAAAAGTTTGGATCAACAATTTCAACAGGAATATCTTACATGTAACAGGTCGCATGTGTGATTTCCTTGTTGGGATGTGAATGCATGGTGCATGCATTTGTTTATTTGGTTCATTTATTGTCATTGGCATGGGTTTTTCCTAGTTTGACAGTGGTTTCATCCTTGCCTTGCCATTTCCTGGATATCCATGGTGTGATAGGGTTCATTCTTGGTTGAGCTTTGGATTTCTGGAAGGTTTTGGAACCAAGTGAGCTGGTATTAGGAAAATACCAAGGGTTAGGGATGGAGATGGATTTATCCAAGAAGCCCTCGATAGGTGGGTGGAGATAGGAAAATTCCTCAAGATATGGTGAAGGAATCCTAAGGCATCCAATCTTGGTTTGGTTTTGTGATCTCAAGACTGGTTTGGGTGAGATCAAGATAGCTTGAGGGTGGAGGTGGTTTAACCTCTAGAGTCCCAGTTTGATTATGTTTTGGTTTATCCCATGATATCCCACATTCATGCTTAGAATATATCACAAGGGTGAAGGGTTAAAGAAAGATTTGGTTCAGCCTAATTTATGGTTGGGTGGTATGTGGAAGTCCCCAAATTGGTTGGCTTTTGCATATGTTAATACAAGTTATTTTCCTCATTATGATTATGAGCATATGAATTGGTTATTAAGTGATCTTATGGTTTATTTGTCATAGTTTCTATTATGGTTATATGTTGGTTATATACCTAGTTATATGATGTGCTCTAGCTATGGATCTCTTTCATGAATTGATAGTTTATTGAATGGTTGATGAATGCATGGGCTAACAAGTGTTGTTGCAAATACTTGAGAGGACATTAGACCTTCTTGGTGATTCTCAGTTGAAGTTCAAAAGTTTATGATCAGATATGCATTCATGACCTATAACTTATATGTTTACCATATGTTTGATGAAATTTCTATTGTGTACTAGGTATGTTCTGGTCAAGAACTTGTTCAAGTTTTGAATGGTTAGCCTTGTCAGCATGTCATTCATGTTTCTGGAAAGTTACGAGCAATTCCAGGCAGTGGTCTTGAGGCTTTCCTGAAAAAGTGGCTAAGATCTTGAAACCGCTTGCACAAAACTAGAGTTTTTGGGACATAATTGCATGGAAGCAGGCATATGCATGCGGTTGGAACCTGATAACCACATTGGTGATATGTTGTGCATGTGATTGGGGAATTTCCCTGGTGAAAAGAGCTCCAATTCAGGGAATGATTGTCTGGAGTGGTTTGTAGTCTCTAAGGGATGTCTATAAGTTGTCGGTGTGTTGGACCCGCTTCCATAACTAGATCTTGGCGGTCAGGTCATGTCATAGTAGCACTCAGCTCGTGTTTACCCTTGAGAGCTTGTAAAAGAAGGTAAATGTGGGGTGGGTGGTTACAATCTTACTAACTGCTTTCATTTTGCTTTTACCATGCATTCAAGCACCTTTCACTTCCTTATTATTCATATTTTCATTTCTTGTTTTATCAAACTTGTGGTTAGCAGCGTTACATAATTGTATGAGGAAGGGAGAGAGGGAAACTAACTCTCCATCACATAATCAACCGCCATAACCATGATGCTATTTTACATAGTTTCATTTGTTATAATAATGTGACATATGTAATATTTAATTGACACTATTAGCATGTTGTAAAAGAGGTGTTCTTAAGGAGGTGCTTCCCATCACCTAACGCTAGTGCTCTCTCTCTAAATGGGGAAGGAAGAAAACTAAATATTGTTACTATCTTTCTTTCTCTTTTCCAAATAATAATAGTAATCCAATTTCTTTTGTTATAAATCAAAGTTTGAACTCATTGCATTGTTAATCATAGTAGCAATGCTAGAAATCAACCATTTGTAATCTACCATCAAACCTTGACAGATATCAAGTCAAAATATTTCATTGACTTAAACCATTTAAGGGGATTCCTAAATGCATGCTGCATTCATCATGTTATAATGTTGCATAGATGTTGAATCAAATGAAGGTATGTATTTAATATGTGTAGCATTTTTTATATACACTCCTATCTAATAAAGTCTTTGTATTAGATAGCATGAGAATGTTTTGTTCGTAGTTGCAAAAATGGCAATCATTTCCATAATATTCGTAATTGGCACATAGAATATAGTTGATGTTCAACTTCAAAAATTTTACTAAAAACACCTTACATGCTTATTTATCTTCCTTTTTTGTTATTTTTCTCTTTATAAGAGCTTAGTTAATGTTTGTTAGTCTTCTTAATACTAATGAATGTTAGAACATAGTAAACAAGGATTGAGTAAGAAACAACTTACATATTTATTTATGAACACTCCTCAATCAATCACAACTACATTGATTCATGATATATGAATTCAACATACCAAATAAACAAACATGAATAACAAATTATAATTTTGCATTGCATTATCATGGGATATGCGCATCATTAACAAGTTCATGCAAATTAGATATGATAATAATCATTTTGAACTTTTAATTTAAACATATAAAGATACATGCTTTTTTAACAAACATGAAAAAAAATGCATACTTATACTCTATGTTATTACTGTCTTGAAACTTTACAAACCAATAAACCAACTCTATAAAATTTTATTTAAGAAAAGATCTTTGATATCTGTAATCCCCTTCCATGAGCCTAAACATTAGTTTTGAAAGTGAAAAGTCACTTGAATTATGTTATTAAACTGTAAAATCTTCTTTTAATATTGTTGTACCTCGTTATGAAGCAAACATTGTAGTTATGCCTCCAATGCCTATGCTAATACTTGCATTACTATTGGCAAGTATGCCTACCAATTGATAAGCTTACAAACTTTTGTAGGACAATGAAGATTTACCATCTCTCATGAAGAGAATTGGATTGGGAAGTAGAATGAGAGGTGGATTCATGCCTCTACTTATTCAACTCATTTTTGTTCCTTTTCAATTCCCTTTCTCTTTAATTGTCCTTATAGATCATATCTCACTCCCTCTCTTGTACCCTCTTCTCTCTCCAATAGTTTATATTTTATTGCTTTTCTTTTTTGGTCCTTTTCAATTCCCTTTCTCTTTAATTGTCCTTATAGATCATATCTCACTCCCTCTCTTGTACCCTCTTCTCTCTCCAATAGTTTATATTTTATTGTTTTTCTTTTTGCAAGTCACATTAAATCGTCCCTTATTCATTCTCTCTCCGATACTAATACAAGTTGCTTTATTCTTAATAACCATTTTCTTCTCTTCTATACATTAGTTCAACCATTCATTTCTTTCACTCTTTAGATTCATTATTAAATCACATGTTCTCTTCAGAAATGAAAAATTGTGAAGAATGACCAATGGTGAATTATAATTGTGACCGAGTTAAAAAAAAATCCCAAGTTAATTCTTTAATTATAAAGTGCCAATGACTCCTCACTTTTAAAAAGATGCTTTCACACAAGAAGTATGATTTTAGTTATCTATTTTCAACAATTATTATATATTAGATTATAACTCCTCACTTTTAAGAGAATGCTTTCACACATTAAATGTGATTTTAATTATCTCCTTTCAACAATTATTTCATATTAGATTACCAAAAACAATAAATAGATCAATATATTTTAAATTAAATTATCTTTATATTTTTTATCTAATTCACTTAAGTCTACAAAATCTTCTATAAATTATCCTTTATTTGTTATTTTACCTTAATTATAAAAATCAATTTATACCCATATAAAAATCTCAATAACCCAGGTTCCTTTAGATTCAATAAGATTATTCACTAGAGTAATTACCATAAAATTATTCATAATAATATGAATCTTCTACTAACAAATTAATTTAAATATTCAATGACCTCTTCCCTTCTTAATATCTCAAATCTACTTAAGTTATTTAAAATAATATAATTAATATAACTATTATTTTTTATCATATGCATATACAAAAGAAATGTTGAAAGCTGGAATTCAACATGGAATATACTTTTGGAAGTTCAAAGCTATATTCAAAAACCTTAAATCCTAACATTATTTTAATTAAATTAAAATTATAAAATAAGAAAGTAATTATAAATTTTTAAAAATAATATTAATTTAAAAATTTAAAAATGATTTTAAATTTTAAAATAATAATAAATTTGAATATTAAAATTAAATTATATTTATTAAAGTTTGAATAGATGGGGATTTGGTGTTTTGTTAAAGTGTTTTTTTGATGTGAAGTTATTAGTTCAATTTCCTATCTCGATCAAGTTGTATATTGAACATGATGGACATGATGAAGATGTAATCATGCTAAACTTACAAACAAAGTATCTCTTTGGGATATCTCAATTGACAATGGCTATGGAAATGAAGTCTCACTAAACCAAAAGTTTCGGGTTCAAATCTTTTTTTCAGAAGAAAAAAAGCATAATATATTCATATATGAAGATTACATATAGCAAAATGCAAGAAGCATATGCAAAAACAATCATATAAGATGATTACATATAGCAATTGCAGATACGTGGGCCGAGCTACAAGCAAATCAGCACAAATCTGTAAAAACAGATCTCAAATAAAACCCCGAAGGGTTAATATTGCAAACCCCGAAGGGTTAATATTGCCCCAGACAAGGCAACCCAACAACTATAAGGTGCAGAAGAGGCAACAGAAAACCAAGCAGACATGCATCTGAAGAATGGGCAACAAGATCTGTCGGCCCAAAAAGGAAGGAGAGGCACGAAAAGAGGAAGAGAGCAGCAAGAAAATCTTGTTCTATTGCTTGGGATATTTTAATTAGCAGTGACTATGATTGTGGAAATGTAGTCTCATTGAGCCAAAAAAAAGTTTTGGGTTCAAATCCTATGCTATTCCCCTAATTGGAGTGAGAAATTGGACCAAAATTTTAGGTTCAAAACTTGTGCTATCTCTCAATTAAGGTTTATAATCTTACTAAACTTATAGATAAACAATTATATTTTTATATTTTATTAAAATAATATAAATTAATAATTAATAATTTGAAATTAGAATTAATTTTTTTTTTGGTTCTCACACATTGCACACATTTAACATTATGCTTTATTTCCATTTTTTTGCTGTTTCCATCCAATACTTTCCCTGGTAGGAGCATTGACTTAACGTTTGATTAGTAATTTTGTCATTTAACTTAATTTAAAAGTCTTCAATAGTCTTCAATTTTTCAAAAATAACATAAGATAAAATTAGAAAAATAAATTAAAATCACAATTAACACACTCAATTTTATTTTAAAATTTCAAATTCCTAATATCATGTTGTTTTAGTTTATTCAATTTATTTTCTTCACATTCTGATTTTGTTCTGTCAACCCACAAAAGCAGCAGCCAACTTGAGTTACATTCCGGATGAATGAGATTGTCTTGTTGGCTTCTGTTCACAAACGCGTATTGGCAGAGCAGCTGAATGATTGCAAATATTATTCAAATCGATGATTCGGAGCGAGATTTAATGTCAGAAGCTCCTTATTACAAAGCTGATTTCTTGGTCTGAAAGTAAAGCTCTTTGATGGATGCTTGGGTGAGCTCTGGTTCTTTTCAAGTCTCTTATTACTTCTATGAATGTTCCCATGATTTTATTTTAGATTCAGATCCGTTGTTTGAATCTTCAGCTACATTTTGTTTGTTTTCTTTTCTGGTTTTCTTTAATAATTGTAGCTTTATTGGAGAAGTGGGCAATATTCTCGCAGTGGTCTATAATGCGACTTTTTGAAAGTTTTTCTGTGGGTTTTTCCGGTCGGCAGCAATTTATTGGAATCACAAGTTTGATAGCTAGTTTCTGTACAATCAAAGCATCCCAAGGGTTTTTCAGGGTGCTGAATCCAAATATGCAGTTAAAAAACCACTTTAACTACAACAAATCAAGATTTAACCTCAATTTCTTTCACCAGATTCCGTCACCGGAATCTCCAAAAAATCGCATTATAGACAACTCCAATATCTTCTACTGCATGCCCATTCCATTGTCTAAGAATCGTGATGCAGTAATAGATTGAGTCTCCATGAAAAAGCATCATGTAAACGACTGACTCTTCAACCACGAATCTGAGAATTAGTCACGGATTAGCTTAGGAATTCCCACCCTTTCTCATCGACATTCAAAAACCACTGCCCTTCCTATTTTTATAGAGGCCTTCTCAACGCATGATCCACCTTGTACTTCATCCTCTCACCTTCAGACATACAGACTATTACCATGAAATCATCTGCGAACTCTTTTTCCTTGATCACATTGAAGATCAGTGAATTTGCTTATATTATGATGCAAACGAGATTATTATCACATGCAGATCACTAGCAACAAGCCAAGGGTGCATCCCCTTCATCATATATACTTACAGAGGAATTTATTCTGTATTTGATTGAAATAAGATTATTGAGCATTGATAGTGTTTTGATTAACCATTTGATCATAAACTACCACTAATTGAAATTGTATTTGCAGAAGCAAATGGGTAGGGCTAAAATTCCGATAAAATGGATACCCAGAGACACCTCAAGGAACATGACATTCATGAAGCGAAAGAAAGGATTGAAGAAGAAGGTAGAGGAACTGAGCATTCTGTGTGGAGTGGAGGCATGCATGGTATGTTTTGGCCCACAGATGGACCAGCAGACTGCATCAGAGCATCCTGATGTCTGGCCAGGGAAGTCAAAAGCTCTTGAGATCGTTGAGAGATACAGAAGCCTTTCAAAGGAAGAGCAAGAAAAGAAGAAGCTCGATAATTCCAGCTTCCTGGAGCAGAGGATAAAGAAGTTGAAAGTTGAATTGAGCATCAAAAGGAAGGAGAACAGGGAGTTGGAGATGGAGGCTGTGTATCCATGGGATACATGTCTGAATTTTTTTACTGATGAGCAGCTAAGAGATCTTGTGGATTATATAGATATTAGGCTTGAAACTGTGCATGACAGAATAAACTTTCTCACTAGACATGAGCGTAAGATTTCCAATGGCGCTATTGTTGAGAGCGATATGGTTTCATTAAGGGACTTGGAATGTATTGACAGACAGCCAATGGAAGGTGGTGGTTCATACAACTTCATGATGCCTTATCAGAATGGTGATGAAATCCTGAGTTCAGCTGGGGGTCATGTGAAGCCCTATCAGGGCTTAGAAGGTCACTATAAGGCACTCATGTCATCTTGTGGGGCAACGACATCCATAGACTATTATTCAAAGGCCAATCCCCTCTTTATTGCATCTTTGAAGGATTATCATTCACCTAGTTCCAAGGAAGTCATGGGTAATGGTGAAGATGATAGAATCAATGTTAGCAATAATCATTTGATGGTTAATAAGAGCTTTCCTTTGCTGGGCATTGATGGTGTAAATCATATTCAGTCAAGCACAGGGAGTTGCTCGCAGTGGTGTTGTACCATCACACCATGCTCTATGCACAACCCTTTATATTCGACTTGCCCTCAACATTATGGTATGAATCCCACAATCCAACAGGTGCAATTCTCTTGCGAGCCTCACCATCAGCAGTGGTTCAATGAGATGATAGAGTCACAAACCATTCAAAAGGTGTTAGGAGATGAAGGAACCAATTTCACCCACAACAACAGTGTTGGACCTCCCATTCTGTTAAGTAGATCACTTGGAACCAATGACCAGAGTCACATCAAGAACATTCAAGGTTTTGTAACTTCTTTACAATCTATTTTTTTTTTAACTTCAGGGTGGTTTACCTTAGATTGTACTCTATGCCTCACCTAATTTACATTTAGAATGATCTAGATTCTCTTGTTCTTGCCACATTAGAATTGTATAGGCCAATGCATGAACCAATAGAAGTTTAAACTAATAATGATCTTCCTTTTCTTAACTCCATGAAAATATGTTTTATTAAGTTACAATCCCTAGGACTGAGCTATTAACTGTGCACTGAACACAAAAGTTAGCTACACTTTGGCCTGGAAATCTGGTCATATGTTCTGCCATGGAACTCTCCTCAACAAACCATTATTGCCAAAAACTGTTATGAGGTTGTCTAGGATGTCTTTGCTTTGTATGAACATTTTTTTACTTTATTGCATAAGTATTTTATGGAGAAATGGTGTTAAGGAGTTGAAACATCCTATGTTTCGGGTGAACATTTTACCCATCATCATGGACAAGAAGCAGAAAACATAGGTGAAGAGGAAGAGAAACCTTACCAATTTATAAGAAGAGTGCGAAGAAGGAGACATTAGGAAATTATTAAATTAAAAGTCTCTTTCTCAACACACTCCTTATAAATTGGTTAGGTTTCTCTTCCTCTTCACCTATGTTTTCTGCTTCTTCTCCCCGATGATGGGTGAAGTGTTCACCCGAAACATCATATATTTCAACTCCTTCACACTGTTTCTCCATAAACTACTTATGCACTGTGACTCCATAAACTACTTATGCACTGTGACTCACAACTATGGAAATCTGCATTCGAATTTTTTCTTACCTTGTTGTAGGATCCTCGTATAGAAAACTAGGATTTTGGCATTGGATTCATTACTAATATACTGTTTCTTTTACCTTTTGACAATGCATCTTATCTCTAATGTCTGTTCATAGTTTTGACATGTATTTTGTTGTTGCTGCAGATTTTGAGACCCTTAAAAAACAGAAAAGTTAAGGAGCTAATCTGATAAGAATTCTAGTCCAAAGGAGCTGTTGCATTTTACCATTCAATCATATCATTTTGTAATAGTGATACTTTCCATGGTTTGCTCTATGCTGCAATACTCTTCATGGAGCAGAATAACTTCAATTCGATGTAAAACTTTAATAATTAACTGCAAAGGGATTCCATTTTGAGGCATGCAGAACAATCAACGTATGCTGGTTTTGATCTCTTTTATGTATTTGGATCAAGCAAATTTTCAAGAGTTTTGTATGAAGGTTATGGAACTACTTTTTTGTGTATTTTTATAAACCATTATGTTATAGCAAGTAGTTATTTTATTAAATTACCACATATTTTGCTTTATGGTGGCCTTGGCCTATCTGCCACATGCTTCGTTTTTGTAATAAGCTTTTGTATTTAATGTTTCATTGGACCAAAAAGAGGAAACATATTTTAAAAAATTATGTTTTTTTTGCTTACACATTGCTTTTATTTTCTTGATCATACTGTAGATTATAGTTCTTATCCCACAATCAACATCAACACAATGTTTCATAAAATTTGGAATCCTCCATGGTTTCCTACAAGGGACAAAATATGTCGAAACTCATAATTAAGAGTTGGGTTTCTTTGTTCAAGCAATGTAGTATAGAATTTCCCAATTCCATTAGTGCTGATTGGTATTGATAGTTTTTACTGTTCTTTTCCTTTATTAGATTATTTGTTTAATACTAACCTAGGCCTCAAAGAGTTGCTCCTAAGTAATTCGTTTGGCTAAATTTCAAACCAGAAGTGCAAACATTTAGGCTAAATATGCTTTGTACCATTAGCTTTTAATGAGGACACATACGGTTAAGAGAGCTCTAGAACACTAAATGTCAATTGAAAAATTTACAGATGCCAAGAATTGAACTAATGTACCTTACCGTTCCTAGAAGATCAAAACTCATCATGGTTATGTGCTAACCTTATTTTTTTAAATAAAATTAAAATTTTATGGCAACGTTTTTGCAATTAGTATTGCAAGCCCTTGGCTTCTGTCTTGGACTCATCGTGTTGGCAGTTTCTTATAAGACAGTACCTATAGTGTATTCTACTTTCTTTTACAGTGTCTTGTGTCATGTGCTTTGTCTCTATATTTAAAAGTTCACATAATTGGGCTCTGTTGGCCAATTCTCATGCGTTTTTCAACAATCTTCCTTTATTGCCTAAATTATCCACAATGACCTTTCTCATGCTCGTAAGAGCTGTTTTTGCTAGTTCGGTTTTGTTGTCGATCTCAGTTTCTGGTGGCAGGGTAGCAGGCTCTACAGGAGACCTGGTTGTTGGAGGACCTGCATATAAAGGTTCAGCACACAAGGCAATTTTGTATTCCTTTATTTCTGCATCCTTTTCTTCAATTTGTCTCCACATTCTTTCAAGAAGAGCTGTTTTTTCCTCAACCTTAGCTTCTATAGCATGTGTTGTTGCTTGATTTAATGTGACAGCATCAGAGGCTGCCATATCAGATATATCAAAAGTGGTTGAAGGCAATTCCATCTTTTTTCTCTCCCTACCCGTAGAGTTTTCCGACTCCATTACCAAAGGTATATTTTTATCGGCATATTTGAAGTCGTGAGGCATGAGCAATTCATCATCAACTATAGGTTGAGAGCTAACTTGAATTTTTTTAACAGTTCTTCTCTGCTCCTCAGCTCAGTATCCAGGTCCGTTTCTTTTCCCTCTTCCGGACTAGGTGGAACCGGAGACACCGTATCAAGGGACTGTGAAGAGTTTGGCATGGGGTGGAGGTCATTGCCACTAGGACTCTTAAAGAAATCAGATAACTTTTCTATCTCTGCAACATTTTCTTTCTTTCTTTTCTTGTCTTTAGTGATCTGGTGTTCTCTTGGCCTTTTGGAACCTTGTTTCTCTTCATCTCCACCGTCGTCACCAGTACCTCCACAGGATTGCATTCTTGACTTTAAGGGAAATTCTGTTGTCAGTACACCTTTCCCTATAGAAGTGGTTGAAGTAGTTCCAACTTGAGTTGTGCTTACATTTGCAGCTTCTGTGGTTGTTCTTCCCAATTGCTGTGTTTGTGGTGTACCTATATGCTGAGTAGTTTGAGCAATGGCAGAGATACCAGCACCAAAATCTGGGTTGCTTAACCATTCAAGAAGTAGTTGAGTCAATGCAAAGTGACACGTGCAGAAGATCCAAGTGCTCCAGTTTCAGTTTGCTCTCCATTAGAAAATACCGTGCTTCATCTCCCTCATCATCATCACCCTGAAATGTTCCACTTTGGCTTTTGCCTTGGGATTCTGGATATCTTGTATGAACTTCCTCTGAGTCTCACTACCCCCGGCCCCCAGATGGTCCTTGTCAAGCCACTGCCTGTACTTGATCAATTGTTCCCTCACAAACCTCTAATAAATGAATGATGCACCTCTAAACTGTGGTAGAACTAACCATGCTATAAAAGTCAGTTTTACAGGGTGCCAAAATGGTATCCTGACAATCAAAACCAGCCCATCAGTCTATGCAGCTATACCTCTATCCATGCAACATGGGAAAACAAGAATATAAAACATTAAGAATAGATAAAATCCAAAAGGGAATCAACCATTCACTGCTAATTAACTTACCATGAAAATAGTGTTGCTGCAAGGGTTAGAAAAGAGTAGAGTATCCAGTATGTAAGCCAATGTTCATCATCTACTTTTGATGGGCTGTCAATTGCTCTTATAGAGGCATACCTGAGATTGGCATTGCCGGAATCTTCCTTTTAAAAGTTCTAAATTTTTTGCCATAATGATTACAAAATTAATGCAATGAAGAACACAACACTTACAATGGATACGAAAGCATCAGTCCTCGTCTGCAATATATTAAAATTATAGTAACATTAATATCCAAAAACACTTCCTTATGAAGATGTGAAGCATGAATTAAAAACCAAAAGCATCTGCATACCCTGTTAGCAACTGCAAATGAGATACAATTGTCCAATACATTCCCATGCTTCCTGAGCTTATAATCTTGAAGAAGAAAAATAGGCAAATGCACTTGAAGGTCTGTTCTTCCTTTTCTTCTTCCCCTGCGGCTGTACTGTTCTGTTTCTTTTTTTCTTCTTCCTCTGATGTGCTGTGTTATATCAGGAATGTGTATCCTCTGCTTTCTTCCACGACTGCTGTGAGGTAGTGCTAGTATTAGTCATGCCGAATGGAAACAGAAAATTCTAGAAATAAAGTACTACCAGGCTGCCACCACTTTGTTGTAACGGTACACCTGTCTGCACGTACGCTTCTTCGGAGTTGTCCTCTATTTACAATACGATAAAATCTAGGTTGTTTAACCATTCAAGAAGTAGTTGAGTAAATGCAGAAGTGTAATGCAGAAGATCCAAGTGCTCCAGTTTCAGTTTGCTCTCCATTAGAAAATACCTTGCTTCATCTCCCTCATCATCATCACCCAGATCACAGCTGGGCAGAGGGTTTGAGGAGTCATCCTTTTCAGAGATGGCGTCAAAATTCACCTCCCCTCTCTTTTTTCTGGATCTTTCAGTGTACTGCTTAGTGTTTCTTACTTTTCCCTCACTGGAGTGAGCCTGAGCTTTGAAAAGAGTTGGGTATTTAAACTGGATCATTTTTTTTCCAAAAGTCCTTTGGGATTATATCCCTCCAGAGCTTTCACTTTGCTTAAGCTCATGTAATCTCACTTGGCAACTTCAGACCTCAAATGTGCAATTATGAAAATAGTCTGCCCACTTAAACCAGGATAAAAATTCTTGGCTTTGATTAGGTAAATATATCGATCAACAAAATGCCAATATTCTTGGAGATAAACTTAAGGATAGGGGAGAGGAGGAATGAAGACAGAAGGAGATGAGTGAGAGCGGTAGAGAAGGGTAAGAGAGGGAGAGGGAGACACAAAGATGGAGGGGGAGAGAGGAGAGAGGGAGGGAGAGGATTGGAGAGTGGAGAGAGAGAGGGAGGGAGAGAGAGGATGGGAGAGCGGAGAGAGAGAGGGAGGGAGATAGTGAGAGGATTGGAGGGCGGAGGGAGAGAAAGAAAGAGAGATGGAGGAAGAGAGAGGAAGGATGAGAGAGAGGAGGATAGAGGGAGGGAAGAAGAAAGACATAGAGAGTGAGAAGTGGAGAGGGAGTGACAAGGCAGAGATGGAGAGAGAGAGTATGCTTAGGGGTGAGATAAAGAAACAAAGAAAGAGAGAAAGATAGAAGGAGGGGAGAGAAGGAGAGAGGAAGGGATATAGTAACATAGTTGAAGAAAGAGAAATAGAGAGCGAGAAAGAGTGATGGGGGAAGAGAGAGAGAAGATTGAAGGGAAACGAGAGATAGAGAGAGAGGAAGAATGAGAGACAAGACTTGAGAGAGAGGAGAAGAGTGATGGGGGAAGAAAGAGGATTGGAGGGCAAAGAGAGAGTGATGTGTTGAAATGTGGCAACATGAATATTCCAATTTAATTTGTCCTTGAATTAAATTGTGAATTAAAATCGAATTTAGTCTTGACAACTATTTGGAAATAATTAATTAAGTTATTTTGACTTAATTAGTTGGAGAAATTCAAGTTAGAAGTCTTTTTGAAGTCATGCAAGAGTTATCCCTTAAATTAAGGAAATCAGATTGAGTTATATTTGAGTTGTAATTAGTTAACTCAGTTCACTGAGTTAAGTCCAGTTAAATTAGTTCCAAAATTGTTTGAGGCACTAATGGTGAGTTATCAGTCAGTTGATGCATGCATGCACTCAACTAGTGTACTCCAGTTAACTGAAGATTTCCTCATCAATAACTCATGCATGTCTATTCTGAGAAAGACCCAGTTGAGCTAAATGTCAAAGATAGTATACTATTAGTTGCATGTGTTTTCCTATAAAAAAAACTCATGCATGCAAAAGGAATAATTCCTTGAGGATTGCACAATTCTGACAGTGTGTGAGAGCAGTGTTCCACTTGGTGGCGTGAGAATCATCCACTAGGAACAACGCAAGGAAATAGGAGCTTTGAAGGCAGAGGAGAAGGCTTGTAAGAAGCAAGGATAGCCTGTGAGCTTTTGTGAGGATTGTACTAAGAGCTGGCTAGCTGTGAGAGCTAAGGTTTTGTATAATTCTTATGTATTTCCACCTTGTATGATAATACAAATAGTGGGGTTTTTAGTTGAGGTTTTTCCGAAAGTATTCTCATGTGTATTATGCATTGATTCTTCTTTTTCTGGCTATATTGTTCAACTCAATTCAACTCGATCTTTAAGCTTCCGCAAATTGATAATAGAAATAGGTTATAGTATTCTGCTTTGATTTATATTGCATTATCGGGTTATCCTATAGGCAGATTTTCTACAGAGCGAGAATTATAGAGAATTTGTATAATTTCTACATGGTATCAAAGCCAAGTTTATCGGAGTTGTGAATAGTGTACTGAGAAAAGAATTCGAAGTTTGAAGTTCAGGGTTGTAGGTGCAAATTAAATTCTTTGTTGAAAAGTGTGCAACAAGAAATGCTAAATTTAGAATGTGCTAAAAATAGAACTCCTAAAAATAGCACTTCTAAAAATAGTAGTTTGGCCAATGAGCATTTTGGCCACCTTGGATGAGAGATGAAACTGCTAAAAATAGAATCTTTTAAAAATAGCATTTCTGGGTCCCTTCCTATTTTTAGCAGTCCCTAGTCTAACTATAGGAAGTAAAAACGAATTTGGTCTTAACAGCAGTTTAAAATATTAATTAACTAATCTCCATGGGTTAATTAATTATGGAAAATTAAACTTGAAGTCTTTGTGAGAACATGCAATTAGTTGTCCCACTGATTGAGGAATCAAGTATGAGTTCTATAATGAGAAAATCATTTGACTTAGTTTTACTTAGTCAAGTCTAGTTATATTAATTTAACAAGTTGTTAAATTAATGAGATGTAGTTTGTTAATGCTTGCATGCATGTGACAACTATTATTTCAGATAACTAAGCATTCCCTCATAAATAACTGTTGCATGTCAGTTCAAACAGAGACCTCGTTAAGTTCAGATGAGGGACAGTGTACTATCAAATGCTTGGATATTTCTAGTAAGTATTCCTTGCATGGAGAAGGATCTATTTCCAAGAGAAATATGTAATATAGGAGATTGGAGGACTTGTGGCCTATATATTGAAGCCTAGGTAGTCTATGATCTTCATCTTTTGATTTCAGAGAGTACAGGATAGCTCTTGAACTGATTCTTTTTGTAAACGGAAGAGGATTTCCACTTGATTGATAATACAGATAGGGGTTTTATGTTGGTGCTTTCCCCAGTGATATATCTTATGTTATGGTTGATTATTTCTCTTGATAAGTTATATGTGTTTATGCTTTATGTTGCTCATGAAATCGATTATGCTTCCACTTAATGTTTTGTAGAACTAGATCAAGTATTATGCTTTAGTGCATTGCATATATCAGTTTGATCTACACGTGTGAAATTTCTACATTCTTATCATACTTCAAGGTTGGCCAATGGCATTCTATGGCTTGAGACTCGAGTATGCTTTAGAAGGTAGCTCGAATTACATAGCATGGAAAGACAGAATGGAGGTTGTATTAGAAGACAATGGCTTGAAGGAATTCATTGATCAAGAAATCCAAAAGCCAACTTCAACTAATGCACAAGAGTTGGTTGAGTGGAAGAAGTGTGTGGCAAAGGCGAGACGGATCATTTTTGAGGAAGTTTGAGACCATATTGTCTCGAGTCTCCATGGGAAGGATACTTCATTTTCAATGTGGAAAACATTGAAAGACCTCTACCAGAACAATAGCGACCAGAGGAAATTGGCGCTCAAAGATAAGCTGTGAAGAATCAAGATGGAGAAGGGCGATATTATTTCCACATATATGAACAAGCTCACCACTTGCAGAAATGAGCTTAGTAGTGTGGGAATAACTACTATTGATGATGATATGGTGAGCCTCGCTCTCCTTGGCCTTCCAAAGAGTTGGAATAGCCACTAGGACTCTGTGAATGGAAGGGAGAAACTGCCGGATTGGGAACAACTGTGGTCGGATCTGATGTAGGAGGAGATCGGGAGGAGCACACGAGATGGTTCTTCATCCAAGGATGATGATGAAGAAAATCTGGCCTTAGCAAGTAAGGCAAGGAAAGAGAAGGGGAAGGCTTCCCATTCCAAATTGAATTCTTTTCATGGAGGGAAGAAGGGTGACAAGTCTAAATTGAGATGCTTTAATTTTCACGAGATGGGACATTATGTGACTAATTGTCCATTGAAGAATTCCAAGAAGGGATCCTCAGAAAGATCGGAAGGTGAGGCATTAGCCTCTCAGTTCGAAATGGACTTTACCCTCATTGCATGCATGGTGTCATCGATAATGGGTTGTGTCTGGTATCTTGACAGTGGAGCCTCATTCCACATGACCGGCGATAAAAGTTTATTCAGTGCCTTGGAGGAGAAAGACCTCAAGATGCGCATAGAGATGGGTGACAACGGAAGGTATAGTGTTTCAAAAGTGGGCACGGTTGTCTTTCATAGGAAGCATGGACCTCCTATCACCTTGACAGATGTGATGTATGTGCCTGGACTGAAGAAAAACTTGGTATCAGTCGCGATGTTGGAAGACAAAGGCTATGATGTTGTCTTTAGTAAAGGAAAGGTGTTCCTAAGACACATAGCCACGGGTCAGACCAAGAGGATAGGGATTCCGGTGAAGAATCTTTATAAACTAGCGGTAGATTATTGTGCAGCATTGAGTATGAAAGTAGAATTGTTGCAAAGCCAAGACATTGGAAAGTTGTGGCATAGGGTTGGGCCATTTTCATCATGGGGCTTTGAATATTATGCAACAAATATCTACAAGACTTCCCAAAGGTAAACTTGAGCAAGTTGACACATGAAAAGGTTGTCCCTTGGGAAAGTACACCAAGTCTTCCTTTCATGATCGAGACAGTTGAGCGAAGGAATTTTAAAGCGAGTTCATACTGATGTGTGTGGACCATTCTCGACGACATCCACAGCGAAGCAAAGGTATTATGTGATTTTCATTGATGATTTTTCTCATAAATGCTGGATTTATTTCATGTAGAAGAAGGACCAAACCTTCACAAAGTTTTGTGACTTCAAAGCTTTGGTTGAGAAAAAGTCAAGGAAGAAGATCAAGGCCTTGAGAAGCAACAACGGTGGAGAATATGTCTCTCAAGAGTTTAAGGACTTCTGTGCAGTGGAAGGAATTAAATGAGAGTTGATGGCACCTCATAACCCACAGTAGAATGGGGTGGCCGAGAAGAAGAACATAACTATTATAGGGGCAGCACAGCAACGTTGCATGACCAAGGTCTACCACTTCACTTGTGAGCTAAGGCATGCAACACAACAATCTATTTTCATAATAGAAGTTCGCATCGCATATTTGGGATGAAGACACCAGAGGAAGCTTTCTCTGGTAAGAGACCAGATGTGGGTCACTTCAGGATCTTTGGCTCATTAGCATATTGCCATGTGACAAAGGATGCACAGAAGAAGATTGAACCGATAGCAAAGTTGGGGATACTTGTGGGATACACTGATACACCTCACCACTATCGAGTGTACTTGCCTACCGGTCGCAGGACAGTGGTTCACAGAGATCTCAAGTTTGATGAGAAAAAGGCCATGCGAGTTTCCTTTGAGAGGGAGCTCCAACTATAGGCTGTGAAGGAATTGTTGGTTCCTAAGGAGGAGGAGCCTCAGACTGATGCAAAGCAGCCGCATGCAGAGGTTCCAGGAGTGGAGACATCGACTCAAGCAGAGTCTTCCAGAAATGGATGGAAGCGCACAAGAGTAGCTGAAAGATTGTTGGAGGATGCGAGAGAGAATGTGGGAGCACCATTTTCTCAGTGCAGATAGAGGAGGTCACCTGAGAGGTACATTGGATACATGGCCCTTGTTGCAGAATGTGTTGAGATTGAGCTATATTCCTTTGAGGATGCAGTGCAGCAACCGATTTGGGTTGAAGCTATGGTAGAGAAGTATGACTCCATAGTTCGTAACAGTGTTTGGGACATGGTTCCGAGACTGGAGAACAAGTCAGTTGTGAGTTCCCGTTGGCTTTGCAAGGTAAAGCAAGCTGATGATGATGGGAGGATCATGTCGCTACAGTATATTTCGACAGAGGAGCAAGATGCTGACATTTTGACAAATGCAATGTCAAAGTGTAAATTCGAGTTCCATAGAGACAGGATCGGGGTGGCATATAATCCCTTTCTTGTTGCGAGAGAGTGTTGAAATGTGACAAGAAGAATATTCCAATTTAATTTGTCCTTGAATTAAGTTGTGAATTAAAATCGAATTTAGTCTTAATAGCTACTTGAAAATAATTAATTAAGCTATTTTGACTTAATTAGCTGGAGAAATTCAAGTTAGAAGTGTTTATAAAGTTATCCAAGAGTTATCCCTTAAATTAAGGAGATAATATTGAGTTATATTTGAGTTGTAATTAGTTAACTCAGTTTACTGAGTTAAGTCCAGTTAAATTAGTTCCAAACTGTTTGAGGAACTAATGGTGAGTTATTAGTTAATTGATGCATGCATGCACTCAACTAGAGTACTCTAGTTAACAGAAGATTCCCTCATCAATAACTCATGCATGTCTATTCTGAAAAAGACCCAGTTGAGCTAAATGTCAAGGACAATGTACTATTAGTTGCATGTGTTTTCTTATAAAAAAAACTCATGCATGTAGAAGGAATAATTCCTTGAGGATTGCACAGTTCTGACAGTGTGTGAGAGTTGTGTTCCACTTGGTGAGGTGAGAATCATCCACTAGGAACAGCGCAAGGAAATAGGAGCTTGGAGGGCAGAGGAGAAGGCTTGTGAGAAGCCAGGATTGCATGTGAGCATCTGTGAGGATTGTACTGAGAGCTGGCTAGCTGTGAGAGCCATGGCTTTGTATAATTCCTATGTATTTCCACCTTGTATGATAATACAGGTAGTGGGGTTTTTAGATGAGGCTTTCCCCAAAGTATTCTCATGTGTATTGTGCATTGTTTCTTCTTCTTCTGGTTATATTGTTCAGCTCGATTCAACTCGATCTTTAAGCTTCCGCAAATTGATAGTAGAAATAGGTTATAGTATTCTGTTTTGATTTATATTGCATTATCGGGTTAACCTATAGGCAGATTTTCTACAAAGCGATATTTGTAAAGAATTTGCAAAATTTATACATTATGGGGGAAGAGAGAGGGAGGGAGGAGAGAAAGGAAGAGAGAGGAAGTATGAGAGAGTGGACTTGAGAGAGAATAGGAGGGAGGGAAGAAGAAATACATAGAGAGTGAGAAGTGGAGAGAGGATGGGAGTGACAAGGGAGAGATGGAGAGACAGTGTATATGTTTGGGGGTGAGATAAAGAGACAAAGAAGGAGAGATGGAGAGAATGAGGGAGAAAAGGAGAGAGGAGAGAGGGAAGGATATAGTAAAAGAGTTGGAGGGTGAAGAGAGAGAGAGAGAGAGAGGATGTGAGAGAGTGGAGAGAGGAAGGGAAAGAGAGATGGAGTTGGAGGGGGAGAGAGGGAGATAAGAATAAATAAATAGAGAGAGAAAGGTGGAGAGAGAGAGATAAGAATAAATAAATAGAGAAAGAAAGGTGGAGAGAGAGAGGGAGTGATAAGAAAGATAGAGAGAGAGGGAGAGAGGATAACAAGAGGGAAGAGAGATAGAAGTGTGGGAGAGGAAGAGAAGGGGAAAAGAGAGAGAGGGAGGGAGAGGAGAGGGGAGGGATAGATAGATAGAATGGAGAAAAAGAGTGTATGTTTTGGGGGTGATATAGAGAGATAGAGGGATATAGAGATATAGATGGAAAGTGAAGAGAGGGAAGAAGAGAGAGAGGGAGCCATAGAGTGATCGATAGATATGGAGTGAGAGATCATGTGTGTTTGGGAGGTTAAGATAGAGAGACAAAGATGGAGAGATGGAGGGAGATATATATATACATGGAGGGGGGAGAGGGAATAATATTCATTGCACTAGATGCATTGATTTTAGTTCAGATGCATTGATTTTAGTGTAGGTGTGGATTTCTAATGATATTTGATTGCTTGCACTAGATGCATTGATTTCAATGTAGATGATTTCTAAACCTATTTGATTGTTTTCACTAAATGCATTGATTTCAGTGTAGATGGTGATTTCTAATCCTATTTGATTGATTGCACTAAATGAATTGATTTCAATGTAGATGTTGATTTCTAATAATATTTGATTGCTTACACTAGATGCATTGATTTCAACGTAGATGATTCCTAATCCTATTTTTTTGCTTGCACTAAATGCATTGATTTCAGTGTAGATGGCGATTTTTAATCATATTTGATTGATTACACTAGATGCATTGATTTCAGTGTAGATGTTGGTTTATAATCCTATTTGCTTACTTGCACTAGATGCATTGATTTTAGTGTAGATGTTGGTTTATAAACCTATTTTCTTACTTGCACTAGATGCATTGATTCGAGTGTAAATGTTGATTTTTAATCGTATTTGATTGTTGGCATTAGATGCATTGATTTGAGTGTAAATGTTGTTTTCTAATATTTTTTTATTTCTTTCATTAGATGCATTGATTTTAGTGTAGATGTTGATTTATGATTTGATGTAATTGGATGTATGATGGTACATTAATTTTAAAGTGATTGGATTAATATTGTGCATTGATTTCAGTGTAAGCATAAAAAATTATTGACAATGTACATTGGTTTTTTTTGTTATAGTAATTCAACCTATTAATATTGGAGAGAAAGGGAGACAAGGTATGATGTTTACTACAATATCTTGAGCTAAAAATTTAAATGGTTTACGATTTAACCTGTCTTTTTCATATAATCGATATGAAAATACGACAAAAGTAACAAGGGTGGCAATAAGAATAGTAGAAGAAAATAGTTTGAGATTAATCACAATGAAAGACTATTTGTAATTTACTATATTCTTATTATTCACATTTTCTATCATTCAAGACTATTACATTGTCACTTTACATTCAAAATTTTTATTTCATCATTAAAGTTATTCACAATATTTATCATTTCAACAAATTGAGGTAACTAAGATCCATCTTAACTCTGAATCTATCAGGCACCGAGACAGATCAAATCTCTTGAGGTGTAAACCTTTCATCAAGTTTTGCACTCAAAAAAAGGTTTGCACCTCAAGAAATTTGATTCCTCTCAGTGTTTGATAGATCCGGAGTTAATATGAATCTAAGTTGGTTGTAATATAATCATCATAGATCTATTATAGATCTAACATGAGCCGAGAGGGCAATTTTTTCGCATACAATTTGTTTTTATGAGTGAACATTATTTAAATGTTTTGTATAGTTCTTTATTTTTTATTTTATTTTAGATTCTTTTAAAATTTTATTTTGGCCCATATAGGCAAAATTTCAACTTTGATGACAGAAGTGCAATTTTTTTTATGAGTGGAAATTATTTAAATGTTTTGTATTGTTATTTAAATTTTTTTATTTTAGATTTTTTTTAATTTTATTTTGGGCCATATAAGCAAAATTTCAACTTTGATGACAAACGAACAACATTACACATCATATTGGATTTTAAAATGAGTCTCTCACATCATACTCTACTAGGTTGTAAAATGAGTCTCTCACATCATACTAGACTTTTGAATGAGACTCTCGACTCAATCAGAAAAATCCCAAACAACAAAAGCTTCTATTCTCTCGACTCAATCGAAGAGGTCCCAAACAATAAAAGCTTCCCTTTAGTAGCCTATACAAGGTTTCGTTTTCTAGTCTTGAGGCAAAACTACTCAAACGAAATGATGTAGTACCGAAATCCTTTCTATGATGATTCGAAGGTTTGGTTTTAGATAACCTTCACGTCACTTGCATACCCGAGCTGCCATGGAGTAGCAATAAGATTGGCAAGCATAAGGGTGGGTACATGGCAATTAGATCTATAAGAAACGTGGCCACTATGGCACAGAGTAGGACAGTCACCACTTCGCAAAATATTAGTCCGGCATTAGTGAAAATTGAAAATGAAATTTAATTAAAGATCAGATAATTAACTTAGCTACAAATTGTAAACTGATTTCCACTCTAAAAAAAAATTTATATGCATTGATTGCAAATATAAATCATTATTTATTTCAGTTTCATAATAAGTTAGACAGAGAATTCTGGTCCTCTTTCTGCTGGTTCTTGCTAGGTTCCTGGCAGCTGTAACAAGCTCCATCGTCCTGGCGGCCGCTAGTGTTTGGAAGGTGTCACTGGTGGATCTAAGGCCTCTTCCACAGGGTAGTACTCAATATTTTCTTCTGGTTCACTTTCTTTTTTCCATCCTTCATCCATCGATGCACATGCAACTCACTCCTCAGTTTCACCAGTCAGTTTTCTGAAGCCATGGTTTCCTTCCCACCAGCACCCCAATGAAAGCTTTCTCTTGGTCCAGGTGAAAAACCTTTGAGCCCTACCATTGCAGAGCCCTTCTCCAGTTCAGAAGGGAACAAATCCTGGTTGGGCATCAGTAGATTTCACACCCCACCCTCTACTAGTGGCTTCTAGCGAGATACCATGTTTGCTCCTGAAAGGATTTTTAAACTTTTTGTTGCCAACTTTAAGTTGGTAATCTTCTCTTTGGTCCTCCAAGCTTCCACCATTTCTATGGGGATTTGTTGCTATATCCTCAACTCAGAAGTAGATTTTATTAGAGTCCTTGCCATGTATCATGAAAGATTATTTCATATGCATAAAATCCAGCATCTAGGTTTCAATCTAGCCAGAAAGGAATTGAACTTCGTGCCTCTCTGACAAGGTTACCTAACCTTCGTCTATTCTTGTGTTACCTAACCTTCGTCTATTCTTGTGGGATGAATATACTCTTCAAAATGTTGGGAACCAATTTCACAAATTTATCTCAATGGGTCTCATCTATGAGAATGGGATGTACTCTTATGCAGGACCATGAGTTGAAACAATTATTCCTTAGTAATAATCTTCCAAATGAGTTGTGACAACCCTGATTACTTTCCATCATTGTATACTTTGTAAATGTTTGAAAAAAAAAGGGGTTGCGTTAAGGGACATAGATCCCAGAGTTGAGAGGGGTTACTTTCTTGGGATAGTTTAAAGTTTCCTTATAGCAGGAAATCTGAACTGGTTCATGGAAACTAGTTGTGCAAAAGAAAAGGGACAATTTGTATTATATTGTTCAGCTGGAAGCAGATGACAATAATTAAAAAGGGTAAAATAGGCATATTTCTAGCTCATAAGGTGTGTTGGCCACTTGTTTTTTCCTAGAATGCACATCGAGATTAATGTGGTAAAGTCCCTAATCACACTAGGTATGACCTTAAGGCGAAACACTCAAAGAAGGGGGTGCCACCTATTCCCAACTCTCTTTGTTTAAGTTCTCTCTTAGCTAAACCAAGGGGGGTGATCCCTAAAGAAAAATATAAAGGCAAACATTTTAGAGATAACAAGTTCTAGGAGATGGTTAATGAAGCAATTTCCATTCAATATAACTTGAAATAAATTAGAGATTGATTAGCAAGTATAAAATTTTATGAGCACATAAGAATCAACAATTGAGATAAATCAATTATATTCACAAGATATTCATCAAGCCAAAATGTAAGAGACAAGGGTTGTTGGGTTGTGTTATATTATTTCCATGATTACCCCACGCGCCCCCTGTGTACGTTGCATCGGGCGTTGTTGGGGGGTATGCAAGAGGGCAGTAGCCCCCCTGCACGGGGTCCAGGGCAGCACTCTGAGAAAAAAAAATTGGGTCCTATATTAGGGGGGCGGACCTACCTATGGTTTTGTGCATGGATTTCGCACATGTTTTTGGGCATGACGATTTTTTGTCCATGGTATTTTGTAGATCCAATCAAGGAAACTTTGGTTATGTTCTAATCCAGGGTTAATAGATTGGGGTTTATGGATGTTTAGGCATGCATATATATGTATTGGAACATTGAAAGGAACATAATGAAAAATCAATCTAGTAGTCCCGGTTTTGGGATCCGGGGGAAAATATCTATGTATATATGTTTTATGTTTTATGCTCTTGCCATTGTATATTTTATGTTTTTTTTAATTCGTATGCAGGTAATTTTTGTACAAGTTTAAACCCTACATTTGGTTTCAGAGTTGTTTTGGCTTCAAGGGGATGCCTTTGTTGTTGAGGGTTTTTTTCTCGGGCCTATGGTAGACCCTTTTCAGTGGGAGATATGCAGGATCGATTCTTGTGGAAAAAGAAGATGGCGAGCAGTGGAAAGATAGAGATTGAGAAATTTAATGGTCATAGTTTTGAGTTGTGGAAACTCAAGATGGAGGATATGCTGGTGGATAAAGATCAGTGGATCACAGTAGATCCAGGAACTAAACCAAAAGCAATGTCAGGTGAAGACAAGGTGAAGTTGGATCGGAAGGAAAAGAGCACAATATGATTGTATGCTTCAGTTTCAGTATTGTTGAATGTATCAGGGGAAGCTTTTGCAAAGGCTTTGTGGGACAAATTAGGGACTTTGTACCAATTTAAATCTTTGGCGAATAAATTGTTCCTACATAAAGAGTTGTATAACCTGAGGATGAAAGATGGAGACTCGATGACAGAGTATCTGAACGCATTTAATACTGTGGTAAGCCAGTTATTATCTATTGATATTAAAATTTCAAATCAAGATAAGTGCATCAGTTTGTTGTGTTCTCTACCAAATTCATGGCATAGTCTGGTTGTTGCAATAGGTAGCAATGCAATTGCCTTGCAGTTTGATGAAATTGTCTCATCCTTGTTATTGGAGGAGATGAGATAGAAAAACATGGAGGGTCGAAATGGTGATTACTTGTCTGTAGGAGGACGGTCCCAAAACAAGAACAAAAATAAGTCCTCGAGTGGGAGATCTAAATCTAGAGGGAGATCTAAATCTCTAGGAAAACCTGTAAAGGTGTGCTAGAAATGCGGAAAGGAAGGGCACCTCAAAAGGGACTGTAAATCTAAAGCTCTTGAGAAATGGAAGGGATATGATGATGCTTCTTTTGTAGAGGCGAAAACTACCTCAGATGAAGGTGGGGATATGTACTTGGTTTCTTCTTCAAGTACACATGTAGATCATGAGGCATGATTGATTGACTCAGGTGCATCCTTTCACTTCCCTCCCCATAAGGAGTGGTTTTGCGAGTATGAGAAATATGATAGTGGTGATGTCTTCTTAGGGGATGACAAGAAGGCTAGAATCATTGGTTACAGAAAATTCAAATTGAAGTTGCAAGGTATAAGGATTAGAACACTTCCAAGTGTTCTACATATTCCTGCATTGGCCAGAAATCTAATCTATGTAAGCAAGCTGGATGATGCAAGTGTAAAAATAGTGTTCAATAAAGATCCCTGCAAGATGGTTCTAGGAGCACTGGTATTGATGCGGGGAGTTCAATTTGGAACTCTATAAAAGCTTCAAGGTAGCACTATTATTGATGGGTGCAAGAGTTCCGTGGTCCCTGAAAATGGAGCATAAAATCTAGTGGTCTCTGGAGAAAACACCATGCTATGGCATCAAAGGCTTCGACATATTGGAGAGAATAGCCTTCAAATACTTCATGGTAATGGTATGATAGAAGGTATGTCTAATTGTTCTCTGGATTTTGATTTCTATGAAAATTGTGTATATGGGAAACATAATCGGGTGAGTTTCCCCTCTGGTGCAAAGAAGGCGAAACATATATTAGAGCTTGTGCACAGTGATGTGTTTGGACCTGTGTCGGTTACATCACTAGGTAAGTTTGTTTACTATGTATCATTTATAGATGACTTATCAAGGAATACATGGATATATTTCCTCAGGAAGAACTCTGAAGTCTTTGACAGGTTCAAAGAATTTAAGGTTCTGGTGGAAAACCAGACAGAGAAGAAGATAAAGGGGTTGAGGATAGATAACGGTTGAGAGTTTTGAAAGAAGGAATTTGAAGAGTTCTGTAAGACTTGTGGTATAGTACGGTAGAAGACTACTCCATACACACCTGAGAAAATTGGAGTTGCAAAAAGAATGAAAAAGACATTGATGGAAAGGGCAAGAAACATGCTCAATGGTGTCGGGTTAGAATAGGACTTATAGGCGGAGGCGAAGGAGACTGCATGCTACCTAGTCAACAAATCACCTTCATTAGCGTTCGAGGATAAGACTCCACAAGAGGTATGGATTGGTAATAAACCATCTCTTTCACATCTAAGGGTATTTGGCTATGATGCATATGTACATGTTCCAAAGGAGAAAATAGCAAAGTTGGATAGTAAATATGAAAAGAGCATCTTTATTGGGTATAAGGATGGTTTAAAAGGTTATAAACTTTGGAACTCAGAAACAAGGAAGGTTGTGTACAACTGAGATGTGGTGTTTAGAGAGGTGAATGATGTTATCAAACATGAAGTCCTACCAAAGGAACCTAAGAAGATAGAGTTTGAGCTAAAGGAGGAAGAATCAAACTCTGCAGTAGAAGAAGAATCAGAAGATGAAGAGCCACAAACTCCAGTTGTAAGAAGATCAGTTCGAAAAAGAAAGCAGCCAGAAAGGATGATCCCATAACTGTGAGGGAATCGGTAGATCCAGAGGATGGCAAACTCTAGAAAGAGGCCATGGTTGATGAAATGATATTTTTACACAAAAATGAGGCTTGGGATCTGGTGGAGTTGCCGGATGGAAGGAAACCCATTGGTAGCAAATGGGTGTTCAAGAAGAAGATGAATGTAGAAGGAAAGGTGGAGAAACACAAAGCTCGGTTGGTAGCAAAAGGTTATTCCCAGGTGCCGAGAATTGATTTTGGTGATATTTTTTCTCCTATTCCCAAGGTAGCTTTCTATTAGATTACTTTTATCTGTTGTTGTTGCTTTTGATTTTGAGGTAGAACAGATGGATGTGCAGACAACATTTGTTCACGGGGATCTAAAAGAAGAGATCTACATGAAGCAACCTGAAGGCTTTGCGATAAAGGGTAAGAAATAACTGGTATGGAAGTTAAAAAAAGTCTATGTATGGGTTAAAACAGTCACTAAGGATGTGGTATCAGACATTTGATACATTTATACAGGGACTTGGCTTAACCAAAAGCAAAGTAGATCATTGTGTGTATTTTAAATTAATTGGTGATCGTGTTATTTATCTGGTCTTGTATGTGGATGATATGTTGTTGGTTGGAAATGACAAAGAAATTATCTAGGATTTGAAGACCTAATTGTCCTCCAAATTTGACATGAAAGATCCTTGTGTTGTAAACTATATTTTGGGCATGGAAATTAAATGAGATTAGGCAAAGAGGAAGCTTTGGTTAAACTAGAGGAAGTATGTTGAGATAATACTGCAGAGGTTCAATATTTAGGATAACAAATCGGTGAAGGTTCCTATTCCTGTAGGTGCAAATTTATCTACTAAACAGTGTCTTAAGACATAAGAAGAGGAAGAGAATAGGTCTTGTGTTCTATATGCAAGTGCAGTCGGTAGCTTGATGTATGCAATGGTCTGTACTAGACTAGACATTGCACATGTAGTGGAAGTATTGAGCAGGTTTATGTCAAAGTAAGGGAAGGAGCATTGGACAACACTGAAGCGAATTTTCATGTATTTGCGTGGCACTAGTGATTATGGTTTGTGCTACTAAGGAAGACCAGGATTAGATAGAGTTTTAGATATCCGTGGCTTTGTTGATGTAGACTGGGCTAGATATCTGGATCAGAGAAGATCTACAAGTGGGTATGTGTTTAACCTATTTGGAGGTGCAGTCAATTGGATGAGTAAGAGACATTTTGTAGTGTCACTTTCAACTACAGAGGCATAACACATGGAAACCACTCATGTCAGCAAGGAAGCAGTTTGGTTGCAGAGATTGTGTTCAAGTATGGGGTTAGTACAACGAGCTATAAGCATAGACTGTGACAAGCAGAGTGCAATTTTCTTGGCAAAGAACCATACTTATCATTCAAAGACAAAGCACAATGATGTTCAGTATCACTTTGTGAGGGATATGGTTGAGGAAAAAAAGGTGTTGTTTGTAAAGGTGGACACTATGAAGAATAATATAGATGCATTGACAAAGTCTATGAGCACTGAGAAGTTCTCTTGGTGTAGAGAAATAATGGGTGTTGTAGTGCTGGATCAGTGACTGAGCTCTCTTGTGGGCCACCGTGGAAATATAACAACAAGTGGGAGAATGTTGGGTTGTGTTATATTATTTCCACGACTACCCCACGCGCCCCCCCTATACGTTGCATCAGGTGTTATCGGGGGGTATGCAGGGGGGCAATAACCCCCCTATATAGGGTCCGGGGCAGCGCCTTGGAATGTTTTTTTGGACACTATATTAGGTGGGTGGAGCTACCTATGGTTTTGTGCATGGATTTCACACATGGTATTTTGTAGATCCAGTCAAGGGAACTACGATTATGTTCTAATCCAGGGTTAATGGATTGGGGCTTATGGATGCTTCAGCATGTATATATATGTATTGTAACAATGAAAGGGACATAATGAAAAATCAATCTGGTAGTCTTGGTTTTGGGATCCAGGCGACAATCTTTGTGTATATTTGTTTTATGTTTTATGCTCTCTCCATTGTTTATTTTCTATTTTTTTTAATTAGTATGTAGCTAATTTTTGTACAGGGTTAAACCCTACAAGGGTCAATAGTATTATTTCCATAAATATGTGCTCAATGATAAGAGATTACAATACTCGCAAATGAGAAATGATTTTCAAGTTACAAGATAAGTGCTAGTGAAACAAACCACAACAGATTATATACCAATTTGAGATATGAACAACTAGATAAAAATGAACCTTGTAATAGAAGAAAACTTGGACTTTAAAATAGATGCTCAAGTAAAATATATCATTAAGAGACAATCATCATGAGCACATGAGATAAGCAAATACAAGAATATTTAATGTTTGCAAGTGAATGGTAAGCCCACAATCCAAATTGTACAATAACAAATGAAAATAAATTATTAGTGAGTGTGCGAAACAAGTGGTATTGGTAAATTTTAATTAAATGCTTAATCAAAGTTTGAAATTTCCCTCAATTCCTCCAACTTGGTAAGGATTGAGGTTGTTGGAAGAAAGTTAGGTGAGGAGGCTAGGACCTCATTAATGATAACCTCTAGGACTTCAATGCAACTCGTGTGTGGCTCAGCCACAAGAGAACTGTAAGGTTACACATTTTAACTTTCGCCCCAAACTCAAATTTAGGGAGATTGAATGACAATTAGGGAAGGGTATCCTAAATGACTATCAAGAGAGCTTATACTTGGAGGTTAATTTTAGAGAGTGTAATATGCAAACTAAATCTAAAATGCAAATAGTTAATTTCTTGAAGTGAAATACAATTAGAATGAAATTCTTCAAAAGTGAAATATCTTAACGTTTATCAATAACAAATATCATTCCACTTATATGATCAAATTAGCAATTAACACTTTGAGCGAAAATTGTGATATCAATGTGTGATTAGCTTATGCCAATTACCAATGAAGCAAGCGAAAAATTATTCACTGAAGCAAAGCAAATTAGGTCAATGACAATGAGATAGAGCAATGGAGATGCCAATTAGATCAAGGGACAAATAGTTAACCAAACTCTTCAAGAAAACCCAAAGAAAATTATTTCAAGCCAATGATGAGTGATCAAATTACTTGGGAAATTAGATTAGATATAGAAATGCTAATGTAACTAGATAATGAAATGAAAAATCAAACTAATCTAATGCAAAATGAACAAATCTAGAAATTAGATCTAATGACTAAGTTATCAAAATAAATGAAACTAGATGCAAGAAAATAAACTAATCTAACAAGTTAGTGATCAATCAACCAAGAGAATATCCTACCAAATGAGGAGATGGGATACCATGGGGGAACCACAAGCTCCCTCATGAGAAACTTCTTTTATTATATTACAAAGTAGAACCCTCATAGACAAGAATGAATGTTTTAAAATCTTGAGGGTTTACCAAAAAATAGAGCTATGAAAGCCAATACCCTTTCGTCAAGATATCAATGGGAAAATATTATGATGATTTACAAAATTTATAATGACAAAATTTCTCCTAAGAACAAAATCAACTTTGCTCCAAATGGATTTTCCTTAAGCTAATTAGTGTCCAAGCTCCAAGAGATGCGCAAAGGATTAAAGAAAAAACCCTCTTTTTGCTTTCGGCTAGGAGATGAAAGACTTAGAAATGTAAACATTAAATTTGTAAAACCTCCAAAAATTAAATCTTGATTTTTCTAAGGCTCAAATGTAATCTCTTAAAAAATTTGCTTCTAAACCCTATCCATCTATGCTAAGGAGGAAGATTTGTGCAAAGGAGAAGAGGTCGATGAAGATGGCTAGGTCCATGAACAAGTGTAGGGTTTAGGCTTAAAAAAAATGAGTTTATCTTTTTTATCTCCCAAACATTCACTTGCAAAAAATTTATAAATAATTTCCAAGCCAAAACCCTCTTCATGAGCTAGATTTGCGTAAGCATAAGGGAGAGATCCAAGTATATAGAAGAGAAATAATTGTTAATTTTTCATATTGTTTTTTTGTTTTATCAATTACTTTAGCCTAATTCCAAACTTCAATCAGCAATGTTTTAAATTACAATTAGTCCTTCCATTCATCAACAATACTTGAAGATAAAACAATATATGCAATGACAAAGAAGAAAATCAACACATCAACAAGAGGCACCATATTTGGTCAAAGACCAGGGAAAATCCCCACTAGGGGTGAAAACCCTTTCAAATTCTTACTTTATTAGATTGTCATAAAATTTTCAACAAAGAGTACAATGAGCCCAGTACAATATGATCAACAATACAACCCAACAACTTCAAAAACCAGTTTACAGTGGCAAAATATATCATAGACAACTTGATTCAGACTTCAGACAGCTTCAGAAAAATTTGGATGATGGTCATCTATAGTCAAACCCTTGGATGCTCTCTTCAGGTTAGCGTGCGTGCATCTGTAGCTTCCTAGACATTGTCTTGACCATAGCATTCGGGGATCCAGGGATGAAATTTTCCAGATCTGTGCCAACATCCAGAACAAAAACCCTAATTTTGTGTGAGCTTTGGATCTGAGACTTCGGACCTCCATAAGACCTTTTCGTTCGCCAATGTGCCGAACCAAATTAGATGGAAGAGAAGAAGATGTTTGATGTTGTGATGTCCAAATGATCTTCTAGGTTAATTGTATTTATAAGCTTCTAGGGGTGTCCAATAATGTCCATTTGATGTTGAGGCCGACCTGTCCAAGTGTGCATGAGAGTGAAGCCGACCTAATCCAATATCCATGAGTGGGTGTACAAAATCAAAAACCAACTTTTTCTTGTCCAAACGAGGTGATATTTAGGGTTATTTTGGTCCTTTATAAAAGAGGAACTCAATGCCATCATCATCTCCATCAAATGAGTGGTCCAACATGGAATTTGACTGCAGTTGCATATTTTTAACACTCCCTTTCAACTAGGGATAATTCCACCTGTAAAACATGTCAATCGATCATTGTGTCATCATGTCATCATGTGTGCAGATATGCTCAACTCTATCTACTAAAACATTCTCGAATCTAAAGAAGAAAAATCATGTGGAGAAAAAGCTACCACCCTCTGTCCATCGAGCTATAGCCCGAAATCTCTATCAGTGGGCTATTACCCGGAATATTTGCTGGTGGGCTACTACCTGAAAATATCTGTCATCGGGCTACTACCCGGAAATATGTCAGCGGGCTACTACCCAAAAATATTTGTCATAGTGTTACTACCCAGAAATATGTCATCGGGATACTACCCAAAAATATCATGGGGGAGCTACAGCTCAACCTATATCGAATAATAGGTGATGTAGGGGCGCTACTACTTAACCAATCCTATTGGCCACCGATATTCCAAACAATGACCCTTAAG
Organism: Pinus taeda; assembly: GCA_000404065.3. Lineage (NCBI taxonomy): Eukaryota > Viridiplantae > Streptophyta > Pinopsida > Pinales > Pinaceae > Pinus > Pinus taeda. Next base: position 101,490 of record APFE030970245.1, read on the forward strand.
ATTCATGTGGTATGTTGACTTTCCACTATCTTGGGTCTAGGATAGAATCTTAAAATCTCTGACGCTACCAAACCAAGAATCTCAACAGAACTACTTTGCACAATGAAATATAAACAATAGTAAATCACACATGCACAGAATATAGACAACTTTTTACATTTTTCAACCCAACTTCGTTATATTAAACATCATATAATACAACAGTCTAGGGCTTATATACCATGGATAATTGCCCTTATACATCCACTAGTACAAGATACAAAGTTGTGGCTTGGTGTCAGTACATCGACAACCAGTTTTCCCTCAAAAAGATACTATGACCATATGGCTAATGAAGTTGACTCTCTCAGCTCCCCTTGGGCATACCTTGTACCTGTCTAGTCCTGCAGATTTGATCTACAGCTCTTGCCTCTATCAATGCTCCAATTCCATCTAGTGACTGAATCTCGACTATCCAATATGCTCTCTAGTTGTGCCTTTGTCCATCAAGGCCACAACACATCGAGACTCCTATCGAGTTGTTCACAGCTCCACTTGTGAACAACTCTCATTCTGCCCACTGCTACTCCTCATCTACTCAGGGACTTCAGCCCATTATGGTCTTCCTATGTTGCTCTAATGAAGACCAACATAGGTCACAGAGGGATGCCACCTATCAATGCAAGATTACCATCTCCCACAATGAACACGGGCTAGGAATACTGCCCATCATCTTTTGTAGAAGTCCTTCTCCACACAGAAGTCTCGGGCTCCACAATTGTTCCTCTGGTTCTTCAACCCTTGAGATCAATAACTGGCTCTCTTGCAACCACCTTTGTCCATCACGATGTTTCTCACCAGGCTCCAACTTGGACACTATCACGCTGTCCTCCAGCAAACCATAAATGACCAATCACGTCCACACTTGGTCTTCCCTCATTTTTCCCTCCAACAGTCCATGAGAGACCAAGTGCATGATACAACATCTGCTCCTAGTTAGGGCATCCTCACATCTAGGAGAACCTTACACATAGCTACTCATAGAATTCTCATTAATTGTCCTTTGCTTCTGCAATAGAGGAGCTATTGCACAAATCTAGGCTCCAAACCTCACTGTGAAATTTCCCACTAGTTAGGGCTTCTAACATGCCATGTCAGCCCTACCTCCTTGGCTTCCATAAGCTACAATATTAGTCCTCTCCTAGGATACCCTTCTCAGGAGTTGATGTGTCACTGCTTCCAGGTCTTCTGATCTAGTAGGGTTAATATTAGTGTATATCATCCCTAGATCCTTGCCTCTACACCTTTTCTATAGATGTGATTTTCTTCTCATTTTAAGTTTCTCCCTTTGCTACCACTTGAGGATAGGTTTGTGGTGGTTATCTCTTCGAAAAAACCACTACAAGTTCGTCCTTCTCTACAATAATACGATGGATCTGCTGCCCACAATTCTAGGACAAAAGAATGTCACCATACACCAACCCAGAATTGTCCTATACTTAAGATATTATCCCTTACATCATAATCAATACACAATCATCCATACATACCTTGGTTTGCAAGTTTGTTCATTATTGCGTGTTCTGCTCCTGGTTAGGGTTGATTACCAACTGATACAACCCTCTACTCACCCTTCAGAATCACTCCAGAAATTGTGGTTTAGCTTCAACGTGCTCCTATTGTCAAGTATGCAAGTCTAGGAAGAAACCAGCCTTACATTAGATCATCTAGACCTCTTTTTATTGCATCGTCTTCTTCGAGACTCATGTTTAGGCTTTTTGTTCCCTATAGCAATCTAAAACAATCCTTGCAACACTTTGAAATCATCATTCTACTACGTTGTAGCAAACATAACCTCTTTTACACTAATCCACACCCAAAAAAGCCCTTATAACCCCTCTCTGTAATGCAACCTCCTCCCTACAAAATCTCAAACCTGTACCAAGAAAAAAAGGTACTTAAAATCCATAGAAAATGCCCCATGATGTCCTTGTTTGCATCTGTGGCTGCCTCAAAGAAGTAAGGCGCTGATTCGATGCACTTGGATGATCCAAATAGCCTCACACACACATCTTATTTATATCTCAAGGCGTGGCTCCAACATAACGTCCAAGAGGGCTTGTCTAGCTGTCATAAGGCCTCCAATCACTAGGCCGACCTTAACCAAGCCCACATACAAACCTTAAAAATCCATATCTTTACTTCTAGAGCTATGATTTGAGTGATCTTCGAAGTGTTGGAATCGACACGCCAAGCTCTATCACCTCAAATTTTTTCATGCTCAAATTCATCATGGTTTTGGCCCAAATCTCGATGGGTTCAAAACCCTAAGATTGGGTTCTAAGCCCATAAGCCTACTTGTTGCACTTTGACCTCCAATCCTTGAACACTAGGGCTTGGTTTACCTCCCAAGCTACACAAAAATAAACACTACCTCTTAGCAAGGGAGGTACTTCCAAGACTAGTAAGTAACCATTATCATCTGGCGACACTAACCCATCTGGCATGCATCACTACAACATACCTTATAGAATGAATCCAATAATCTCGGTAATGCCTCTGCTTCATGACAACCGAACCTGAAGATCCCAAACCTCCATAGGGCTTCTCCCTATGAGCCTACACGATATCCACTTGCTTAGTCCTACAAGCACTCATCCTCCTGGATCAAATACTACTCATGCAAATCCTTCCAATCTCAAATATGCAACTTCATGATCCGATGAAGACTCTAGCCTGCCAACCTGTAGTCCATAACATGAAGCCATCTCGATCAACCTGATCTCATCCATGCCAAAGAAATATTGAGTTTTCCCAAACATCGATGACAAGACATAGGAATTCCATAATCTACAAAATGCCACACAACATACTGAAGTGCACCAAGTTCACCATCAATCCACCATAACTCCCAGCCCATCTCATCATGTAGTCTATCGAGACCACATCTCAATGTCTTTAGCTGAATCCTCGGCTCCATGATCCAAACACTAACAACTCCCTCTCAGTTGCTTCTTTTTTCAAACTTTGATTCTTTGTCCCTAAAAGTAGCTAAGATACCCTCTGATATCACGTTGAATTTCCACGATCTTGGGTCTAGGATAGAATCTTAAAATCTCTGATGCTACCAACCCAAGAATCTCAACAGAACTACTTTGCACAATGGAATATAAACAACAATAAATCACACATGCATAGAATATAGACAGCTTTTTATAGTTTTCAACCCAACTTCATTATATTAAACAACATATAATACAACAGTCTAGGGCTCTCATACCAGGGATAATGGCCCTCATACATCCACTAGTACAAGATAAAAAACTGGGACTTTGTGTTAGTACATTGAAAACCAATCTTCCCTCAACAAGATACTTTGACCATCTGAATAATGAAGTCGACTCTCTCAACTACCTTCAGTCGTACCATGTACCTGCCCGGTCTTGCGGCTCCCGATCTGGAGCTCCTGCCTCTATCAATGCTCCAAGTCCATCTGGCCACTGAATCTCATCTATCCAATTTTCTCTCTAGTTGTTCCTTTGCCCATCAAGGCCATAACACATCAAGACTCCTATAAAGTTGTTCACAACTTCACTTGTGAACAACTCTCAATCTGCCCATTGTTTCTCCTCAGCTACTCAGGGACTTCATCCCACTATGGTCTTCCTATGTTGCTCTAGTGAAGACCAACATAGGGCATGAAGGGCTACCAACTATCACTGCAATATGTCCATCTCTCATAATGAACACGAGTTATGAAGACTTCCCATCATCTGTTGTAGAAGTCCTTCTCAACACACAAGTCTTTGGCTCCACAACAGCTCCTCTGGTTCATCAATCCTTGAGCTCAACAACTGGCTCTCTTGCAACTTCCTTTTTCCATCAAGATGTTACTCACCGAGCTCCAACTTGGACACTATCACTTTGTCCTCCAACAAACCATAAATGCCCAATCATTTCCACACTTGGTCTTCTCTCACACTTCCCTCCAACAGTCCACGAGAGACCAAGTCCATGTTGTAGCATCTGCTCCTAGTTAGGGTATCCTCACACCTAGGAGACCCTTACACACAACTTCTCACATACTTCTCATCAACTTCACTTTGCTTCTTCAATAGAGGAGCTATTGCACAAATCTAGGCTCCAAACTTCACTGTGAAATTGCCCACTGATTAGGGCTTCTAACATGCCACGTCAACCTACCTCCTTGGCTTCCACATGCTGGAATATTAGTACTCTCCTAGGACACCCTTTTCATGAGTTGACATGTCACTATTTCCAAGTCTACAATCTGGTTAGGGCTAATATCAGTCCATATCATCCCTAGATCCTTGCCTCTACACCTTTTCTACAACTGTGGTTTTATTCTCTTTGTAAGTTGCTCCCTTTTCTACCACTTGAGGACAAGTTTTTGGTGGTTTTGGATCTTCCACAAATCCACTACAACTTTGGCCCTCTCTGCAATAATACAATGGATCTACTGCCGACAATTCTGAGACAAAATCACACCATAAACCAACCTAGAATTTTCATATGCTTAGGACACCATCCCTTGCATCATAATCAATACACAATCATACATACATACCTTGGTTTTTAGGTATGTTAATTGTTGCATGTTCTGCTCCTAGTTAGGGTTGATTACCAACTACTACAACCCTCTACTCACCCTTCAGAATCACTCTAGTAACTACGGTTTAGTTTCAACGTGCTCTTGTTGTCAAGTATGCAAGTCTAGGAAGAAACCAACCTTAGATTAGGTCATCTAGACCTCCTTTTATTATGTTGTTTTCTTCCAGACTCCTATTTAGGCTTGTTTTTCCCTAAAACAACCCTTGCAACACTCCCAAATCATCATGTTACTGTGTTCTATAAAACATAGCCTCTTTTCCACTAATCCACACCTAAAATAACCCTTATAACCCCTCTATGTAATGTAGCCTCCTCCCTGCAAAAGCTCGGACTTATACCAAGATAAAAGGACACTTCAAATCCCACTCAATATATCACTATAATGTCTAGGACTTGCTCAAATAGATCTCCAAAGAGCTTCTTCAACCAAACTGCTTTGCAACTAGCCATGCTAGCGGAAATATACTCTGCCTCAGTAGTACTCAATGCTACGGACTTATGCTTCCTACTCATCCAAGATATCATGTAAGATCCAAGACTAAAACAACATCTTGATGTACTCTTCCTATAAATAACATTTCCCACCCAGTGATCATCAGTGTATCCATGAAGTCGAACATCTTCGGCAGAGTATCTCATAACAAGTGTAATTGTCCCCTACAAATATCTCAAAATGTGTTTGGCAGCAATCCAATGTGCATGGAGAGTCTCGATCATGAATTGACTCAATGTGTTCATTGCATAACATATGTTTGGATGGGTGTCCACAAGGAACATCAGAGCCCCAATCAACTATCTATATTCAGATGGATTCGCCAAATCGGGTCCTGCAGCTTCTCCACATAACTTCTTGAAGTTCATTTCCAACGTTGTGCATAGGGACTTGCATTATATCATTCCAAATATTTCCAATGGCTTCACAACACAATTTCCTGGTGAAAGGAAAGTCTCACCGAGACTTTGCCACACCTCAAGGCCTAGAAAATAGTGCATGAGTCCAAGGTCCTTCATCTCAAATTCATAGGACAACTCCCTCTTACACTTGATCAAAAAGAGGCTCACTACCAGTTAGGAATATATTGTCAACATATAAAACCAAAATCAACGTCATACCTTGGACTACCTTGAAGTAGAGGTTGGGATAAACATTACTTCTCTTGAACCCCAGCTTCACCAAATAACTATCTGTGTGGGCTTACCATGCTCTTGGGGCTTGATTCAAACCATACAATGCCTTATTCAAACTACAAATGTTTGTTTTTCGATCCTCTATTTCAAATCCTTGTGGTTTTTCAATGTATACTTCTTCTTGTAGCATTCCATGGAGGAATATAGACTTTACGTCCATCTAATGAAGGGTCCATCCTTGACTTGCGACGAGGGAAACTATCAAACAAATAGTTGTATATCGAGCCACAGATGCAAATATATCATCATAGTATTCTCCCTCTTTCTGGGAGAATCCTCGAGCCATGAACCTCACCTTGTATTTTTCAATGCTTCCATCAATTCCATGCTTGATCTTGAATATCCACTTTGAAGTTACCATGGCTTCCCCCTTTTGTCTTGGCACAACATCCCATACATCATTCTTCATAATAGATTCATATTCCTCAGAAATAGCATCTTTCAAAACTTGTTCTTTTATGGCCTCTTCGAATGTGGAAGGTTTGGCTTGAATCATAGTGCTCATGGCTGCAACATATCCCTGGTATCTGCATGGCTTCTTCCTTTCTCTAAATGATATTTGGACGAGAACATGACTATCAACATCCTGAAGAGTGTCACGGAGCCAAAGTGGTCTCTTCCTAGTAGGAGTATTACTAGGAGGAGAGTCTAAGGGATTCATGGGCTCCATGGGATAATCAATAATATTAGTCTCGGATTTTGGCATGGATGGACCATCCAAGATATCCACGTCACCATTCTTCTTAGGACGAGGAGGTGGAGGAAGGTATCTTTCTTTTCCAAGAGAGGCATCTTCATCAAATGTAACATCCCTGCTAATTTCAACCTTCCCTTGACCAAGAATATATATTCTAAATGCTTCTGAATTTTCACAATACCTAACAAACATACCTTTTCTTCTTGTAGCTTCCAATTTGTTCCTTTTGTCCTTAAACACATGGAAATATACGGAACATCCAAATATGTGGAGATGACTAATGTCGGGCTTCACACCTCTAAATACTTCTTCGGGAGTTTTGTTTTCCAAAGCTTGATGAGGCACCTTGTTTTGAACATATACGACATTGTGTGAAGCTTAGGCCCAAAGAAATTTAGGCAAATTTTGATTACGGAGCATTGCTCGAGTGGATTTTACTATAGACTTATTCTTCTTGTAACACCCTCCTCCCACTTCTACCTAAGTAACCATCCAACTGGGGTAAACATGTGACGAGAGGCTACTATGATATGATTCAACCTCCTAGGTGACCTTAAGGAAGTGAAATCGATGGAAACACATCAAACATAACTTCCACATTAGCAACAACACTCTCAGAAGCCATCCCAACCACTCAGGTATCATGCCCCTAGGTCCCACTAAGTTTTTAGACCACTTAACCCCCAAACGCTCCCATGATATGGACCTAACAACGTCCAGGAGACTCTGGACGTTCTCATGACAAGGCATGCCAGTGTCCAGGGGCCATTTTGCTCAGTGTTGTGCTAGTGTCCCCATGATTTGAGCCACTTTTTCAAACCCAAAGCCCAGGTCACTGCCCAGAAATCAATGACACCTTCATAACATAAAGTTAACAAGGAAATCATGATACAAGTGCAATTACTTGAACAAGCCCTTCACTGGACCCCTACTAGCCATGACAGGCACTTCGTCAAACATGTTACAAATATATAATCTACAAGTGTAAATAACAAATCTAAGCATATGGGTCTCATACTTATCTGAAAATTTATAAGAAGCATTGATACCTCAACACATTAGTGATGGACCTCTAAATTAGACGTAAATTAAGGCTCATGCCTCTAATTTAAAACATAAATTAAGGCCTATGACCATCCTTCAGTACATTAAACCTCTCTTTTTGCATTAGATAATTTATTTTTAACTTTAATATATTCATTAGGAAGGTTTATGAATAATTGAATATTTGTGCCTAATATTATTTATTTTTTGTGAAATATTATGAGAATATTGGACAGATTATGAAGAGTTGGAGGAGGAGATAATTTAGGGACTTGTTACCTACTACTAGAAGATCAATAATAAATAATAATTCAACAAAATATTATGGAATTATGGCACAAATTGTGGAACTCCAATGATTGATAAAATATAGGAATGTGTTCCACTAATCAAGGGAGTAGATCCACCAATCAAGGGAGCAGATCCACTAATTAAGGGATTTTGGTGGGGAAAGCTTCCTCCATCCATGGGGAATGATTCTTAATCATTTTATCTAAGTACCAAGTCGAATTCGCCTCTAGGGAATGATTGAGAAAATCTAGGAATGTGTTCCCTGCCATTTAATGCAAATTCCTAGTATTGGGGACTAGATCCAACAATCAAGGGATTTTGGTGGAGAAAGCTTCATCCATTCATGGGGAATGATTCCTAATCATTTTTTATAAGTACCAAGTCGAATTTTCCTCTAGGGAGAGATTTTCATTAGTGTTATTGCGGAGAGAGTTTGTATTATTGTAGCTCCATTGTATTTTCTTGCAGGGATGTAATTCTATTAATGAAAATAATGAAGATTGGTGTCATGTTCAGCTTCTAAATCTTGTTCTCCTCCATAGGTCTCTAAGTTTCCTTGGGCTTGGCCATCCCAATAACCTTAGAACCCTTTTGTATCATTTTCTTTCCTTCTTTTCATTGCTTATTCACATGCATCTCTAGTTTTTATTTCTTTCTATTTCTGCATTTAGTATTAATGATTTCTTGTAGTAGGATTGAGTTAAATGGTTGATGTAAGTCCTTTTTCAAGATCACAAGCATTATTTCATCCTTGGAAAAGCTTTGTAAGTTCATAGTAATCATTGAGCTACTTGGATTAGTCTTCTCATTCCCAAATCTAGATTGTTGGACCTCCTTTTTAGCAAAGAATAGTAAATTTCTACTATTTTTTAGAGAATGCTAATGAGTGTCAATCGAATTGATTCCACTTGCATTAGATCACAAAAACATTCTAGTTCATAACAAAAATTACCCCATTGCATTTTCTCTTGATTTGGTTAGGCATTTTTTAGATTTACTAGCCCAATAGTTCTCAAATTTCTTGATTTTGGACTAGTAATGTTTTTTTATTTTTTTTTGCATGGGTTAACGTAGGTCCTTTTGAGTGATTCCAATTGGAATAGGGACCTAATAAATCCTAGTTAATAACAAAAAATTTCCCATCCAATTTGGATTTGATTTGCTTTTTCATTAAACTCTCGCCAATTTCATCATTTCACTAGGAAACTTCTCCAAGCTTTCTAAGCAAATCCACAAATCTCCCAACTTTGGTTTTGAGTTATGAGTGATCCTAGGAATTTTACCACTCCATTCCACCCATCACATACCTTTCCTAGGCCTCCCATCACCTCCAACACCTCAAATTTTTCTTTCGGTTGTATCTTGTAGGTTCATTGTAATTCCTATAGGATCATCCTGTAGGTTTCTAGTACATCATGTAGGTTTTCTTGAAATGGCCTGTTTTGAGGCCAAATTGAGAGAAAACCTCTAGGAAGTCACAAAAAGCCTCCCAAGGGTATCCCACACCATCCAACCATCTCCTAACCCTTCCATCCAACCTCCAACATCCTTAATTCGCCCACCACATCACCAAAGGAAATTAGTTTGCATATTTGATTTTGCATGAAAAGACAAAAAGACAAAAAAAGATTTATTTCAGTCCCTTTACTTGCACATTAGTGATGTTTGATATTTCTTACTTCCATGCTTAGATAGTATCATTTGGTTCATGATAATTTAGCATTATTGCAAAGTATAGTTTCTTGGCAGTGAATTAGGAAATGGTGTGATTTAGCATTGAATTTCCATCTCTTTCCTTGTACTTTCTTTCTTGCAATAGGTTAAGGTTCCATTTTGAACATTTCATTCTCTGTAATTAGTTTAGGATTTGACTTCAATACATGCACTCCATTACATCATGACAGCAAAGGAAGGACACATTGTATGCTGCACATATAGTGTCAACACCTCTTAAGTTTGTACAAACACCAGTTGATAATTAAAGTCAGTAGCCTTGGGAATTGCAGCATTCTTGTTGCAATACCGAGGCTCATCAATTAGTTTTAATTTCATCCATTAGTTCGTAGATACATTTTTCATCCATATAAAAGTAAAAACAGGATGGGATCCATACATAGCCATTGTCATAATACATATACGTAACCAGCACAATAACAACGGAAATACCAAGGAAATCACATCCATATAAACCAGTATAATACTCATGAGATAACAAGGAGAAATAACCTCATATTAATGATGCAAAAGCCAACCCATATGGGACTACCATGGGCCACCTGACCGTAGACATGGCTGAGCCAAATATATCTTTAGCTAGTTACCCCCATGCCATATTCCAAGTATGAATGTGGGATCTCATAAAACACATCAAACAAAACCATCCAAGTTTTCCAGAGACCAAACCACCTCAACCCATCAAAAAATGACTCCACCTCATGGTCAGACATCACAAAATCATCATCATATTGGTCTCTACTCGAGCCTTCTAGGGTTACAGAGCATTTGTTCCAACAAACGCTTGCATGACTCAACCCACAGTTGTCTCCAGGCCTTTAGAACATTTTTCCAATCAAGGCTTCCAGGAATAGTAACTCCACCCAAGTTGTTATATGGATTTCAGATCGTTTGTCCAACTAGGGCTTCGAGGAATTAGTAACTCAACCCAAGCTAAGGAAACATGTGAACCAACCAAAAAAACAAATAAATGAACCCACAACACCATGGCTATCCAGGAAATGGCAAGGCTAGGAAAATCCACTGTCAATCTAGGCAATCCTCCATGCCAATGATAGATCATAACAAAGAATTCACATACATGTACCATGCATGTTGAAACTAGTGAGGAAAACATATATGGAACTCAGTACCTGCAAGAAAAACCCATTGTAGTTGTTGATCCCAATGTCCTCTTGCATTTTCCTGCTCTTCCTTTGCCTTCTTGCTCCAAAACTCCAAATATGCCACACTTCTCCAAGAGTGCTCCATGAAAACTCTAAGTATCCAAGAGTATTAAAGAGAGATAATAGAAGAGAGCTCCACCGAAACTGAACTAACCAAGCTTGCCAACTGATCCTCAGAAGCATTTTTATTAATGAGGTTTTTATTTTCTTCATTTTCCATTATTTTCCTTCATTTTACTCCTCACATGCAACCCGTGACCTTTCACGTCGCTTTTCTCCTAATTTCCTTTATTTTCATAGATAGATGTGCCAAAATGCCATTTTTCCTTTCCAAAGCCTTTGCCAATTTCCTTAACCATAGTAAAATGAATGAACACCCACTAGGATGTTTTTTCCACCATTCAACTTGGAATATGTGTCCCACGACTGTGATTTTATATTTTATATTTACATGGATTTTTAACCAGGGCTGTTACAGAACCCTCCCCCTTAGGGGAACACCATCCTCAGTGTTCAATGATACCTATAACTAGGAATACCACTGAAAACAAAACAAACTTCACATGGAGCTTTATAACACATCTCGTTACAATATTTACAATGACCATCTACTAAAACATGACAAACATATCATTTACTGGAACTTTATAACAAAACTCATTACGGTATTTACAATAATAACCACATATACACACATACACATTTGCTTCACCCAATAAATAATCATACTGTCTATGGAGCTTTATAAATCCAACTCCAAATAGTATTTACAATAATACAAACATATACACATATGCACATTTTCTCAACCAGCAAATAAAAGGATACGATGCCTGCCTCTACAACAAGGGAATCTAGAGGCTCACACCTCCACCCTAAAAGTAATACCAAGATTCACCTCCTTCCGAGGAAGTCCAAAATCCTCTACAAGGTCAAATATGCACCCAATGTCCAACATTGTAATCTTGTGCCACTTGTTCTCTCAGTGAACAGTTATTGGCTCATTGTTCTAGGGCACACTCCCAATGTGCATCTGATTCCATCTGGAAATTCTAATGACCAAAAAAAATACATCCCCATCCTTCCCTTCTCTACTCCACAGTCCTTCGGGAAATCCAGTCACCCCTTCTATGTAGTCACGAACCTTCCAAGTTCCGTTGACATCCCCATCTCGAGCATTTCATCCCTTGGAAAGGCTTTGTCACATTGAAAGATACAAAAACCAAGGCATATCCCTACTTTAAAACCATCATACCAGTCATAGAATGCTCATGGAAATCAATGGACACTATTGGGTACTAGTGTCCCACAATGGCCCTGCTCCTGATTGCTTTACCAGCATATTGTTGCCTATTCAATTTTATTTCATTGCTGCTACTAATTCTTGTCATTGGTTTCAACCACCCAACCAGGCATTTCATGCTTTTCTGTACCAAGCACATATTTTCCATTAGATTCAAAATAAATTGGAATAGATTCACATCATACCTCATTGGTAGCTCATCAATAAGGTACACTTACAATTCTGTTCACTGGCAGTCACAACAATTCAAACTTTCATCTTTGACCAAATCATCATGTATAAACGTATCACATCAGGTAAGCTCAAAACACAACCATCATAGATCAAATCATAAATCACATGTAACCATCATAAACCAGAATCATAAATCACATGTAATCATCATAAACCATAATCATAAATATCATGCATAATAAAATTGAAATAAAATGTTGATACTTATCCTTTTAATCAATCCTTATCTTCTACCTTTGTTCTTATTCCATATGCACTCCAGATTGATTGCCACACCCGACAAACACCCAGTTCCTTCTCTTCAACCATGTACACATACACATAGTGTAAATCACACACACATAACCACACAAGACATACAATGCCATGCAATACATGCATCTACACTTGACATACAACTCATACACCTACACCCATTGTACAACACAACACATACATACACCTACACCTGGTGTACGACACAACACCATATTTACATACACCTACACCTAGTGCACGACACAACACATATATGTACACAAAGTACAACCCAATGAATACTACTTATCCTTTAATCAATCCTTAGCTTCTACCTTTGTTCTTATTCCATACACACTCTGGATCGATTGCCACACCCAACGAACACCCAGTTCCTTCTCTTCAACCATGTACACATACACATAGTGTAAATCACACACATAACCACACACGACATACAATGCCATGCAATACATGCATCTACACTTGACATACAAATCATACACCTACACCCAGTGTACGACACAACACATACATACACCTACACCCGGTTTACGACACAACACCATACATACATACACCTACACATCATGCACGACACAACACATATATGTACACAAAGTACAACACAATGAATACACATGTCATGATACCACAACTATATACAATGCACATGCATAGTACCGCATGCCTGCAAAACATCACGTATGCCATGCACCTAATACCACATGTACACCAGTACCATACATACAACATGTACACAGTACCACCTATACACAACACCACCTGCACAACATGTACAAAACATCACATGTACATGAAACCACATGCACAATGTCTACAAAACATCACATGTACATGACACCACATGCACAATGTGTACACAGTGCTAGACGTACACAACACCACATGCACAAAATGTACACAACACCATGTGCACATGTACACAACACCATGTGCATGACATGTACACAACACCACCTGCACACAGAACTACATGTACAACATGTACACAACACCACATGCTCAACACCACATGCTCACGACACCACTTGTACAATCATGCGCACAAAACCATATATACATAGAACGACATGTACAACATGCACACAACACCATATGTACATAAAACTACATATACATGTACATAGCAACCTATGTACAAAGCATTTAATATCCAACATGCACACAACACCACATATCATCATGCACACAATACAATATGTACACAACAATGCATATCCAACATGTACATAGCACCATCTATACCCAACATTTCGTATGTAATATTCATGCAACACTATCTATACCACCCTATACATAACATTGCATAAACCACTTTGTACATAACATTGCATAAAAAACATGTACACACACTACATAACATTGCATATACCACTGTCTACATAACATTGCATAAACAACAAGTACACACACTATATATACACAACACCGTATGCACACAACATCTATGCAACATGTACAACATATAAAACATATGCACAATAGTAGTACTACACATCCAAAACCACACTGTCTCTACCAAGAAACCTTGCTTCCAGTGTCTCTCCGCCATCCATGCTTATCTCAGCATGCTACAAGGAACATTGTTTTCATTTCATTGATGTATCCTTCAACATTACATGTCATAACATAAACATAGGCATAATATAAGCATACAATATAAATTCATATCCACATGATACTGACCTCATATATTTGTCATGACAACTCTTCCCACTTGATTCCCATAAGACCAATAACCTAGTCATGTCATTCACCTGCTTGAGAAATCACTCCTCCACAAGAATGATCCCTAACAACCCTATCGGATAGTGACAGAGATACATAGATCCATGTATACATAGAAGCAGCAACATAAAACAATCATGATCATGTCAGACAACGACATATATACACACACATATACATATAAGCATTAGCATTAACAACCATGATCCATGACAACCATGTCAGACACGACATGCATTCATACATACATGTATACATATATAAACATAAGCATAATCATGATCATAACATAATTACCAAATAGCATAAGGTCAAGTTTACGAGAACTCCCTTTATATGTGCACACCATGCTCAACATTGAGAAAATTTGTTCCCAACATAGCCAAGGCATTTGATGCCTTAGATCCATTTACTTCACCTTTCATGTTCCCTTTCTCATGAATGTACTGCCATTGGCCATTTACACCAATGGAATGAACCAACCCAACCAATTGTCATATTTTTACCTTCAACATCCCTTACTCATGCATCAAGCTTCATTACATGTTGGGTTTCATTCAGCTCTTCCCGAGCTCCATTAACTTTCCTATTTCTCAACCAATTCACAAGACTCAAAACTTAAAAGGAAAGCACAAGAAACAAACTAGAAGAATACCATGAAAACCAATAGCAACATGACACCACAACAAAGTGGCAAGGCCTTACACCAGACATAAACAAACCACAAATAAATCTCAACAAATCACAAAAGACCAAAAGCATAAGACTAGCAACAAACACCATGAATCAATCCTCATGGTTCCCAGGGAAAGCTCAACCTGGGCCTTCTTCAAGATTTCATGGAAACCTCTCTTTTCCATGCAATCCGCTGCACCATGTTTCCATAAACACATAACTATTAGTGTATAAATAAATAGAACAATGCACTCATTTCCTTACCTTGTCGTGTCATGCACATTGCTTGCAACTAAAAACATCCACGTCATCTCTCAAGGGACTCCAATTCCCTTAACAGATCCACCTGTAACTAGAGACTAGCTTATATACCTGTCAAGTACATGTTCATGAGTCTAGCACATATCTAGATAATGTCATACAATATTAAGGTTAAGAAGACTTCATGTATGCAAAGCACTCATTTGTTTTGAATTAGGGTTCCCAAACATACCCAAAGGAATTCTTTCCCAATTCCTTTATTTTACATTTTTACCTTGCTACAATTGAGTCTTACTATGCACTGTCACATCACCCAATTGTTAGCTATATAAACAAATCAACTATTATTGTGTCACGCTAATACCAATCATGTTACCCCGAAACTTCTCATACATGTCAACCACATGTTCCAAATATCAAGAAAATCGTATCTATCAATTTGAAATCAACCTTTACCAAGACTAACAATCATATCATAATCCATGGCCGAGAGGAAGAACAGAAGCATAGTAGGGGCAACAAGGGTGATGTTGCATGATCAGGGCCTACCACTACACTTATGGGTTGAGGCATGCAACACAATGGTTTATGTTTAGAACCATAGCCCACATCAGATACTTGATATGAAGACACCAGAGGAGGCTTATTTCAGTAAGAGGCCAAATGTTGGTCACTTCAGGATTTTTGGGTCATCGATATATTTCCATGTGACCAAATATTCACGGAAGAAGCTTGAGCTCACAAAAAAGTTGGGGATATTTGTGGGGTACATTGATACACCTCACAACTATTGGGTGTACTTGCCAACCAAAAGGATGATAATGGTTTGCAGGGATGTCAGATTCAATGAGGAGAAGGCCATGTGAGTTTTCCTTGAGAGGGAGATTGAGCTACATATGGATGAGGAGCTTTTAGCTCCTAAGGTTGAGGAGCCTCAGATTGATGTGGAGCAACCACATGTAGAGGATCTGGGAGTGGAGACATCCACTCAATAAAAGTCTTCCAAAGAGGGAAGAAAGTGCACCTGAGGGGCTGATAGATTGATGGATGATGCACGGGAGAATGTGGGAGCACCCACTTCTCAATGCAGGCAGAGGAGGTCACCTAAGAGGTACACTAGATACATGGATCTTATGGGAGAATGTGTTGTGACAAAGCCATCTTCCTTTAAGGAAGTAGTGCAACATTCAGTTTGGGTTGATGCCATGGTGGAGGAGTATGACTCCATACTTCATAATAGTGTTTGGGATGTAGTCTCAAGATTGGAGGACAAGTCAGTGGTGAGCTCTCTTTGGCTTTACAAGGTAAAGCAAGTTGTAGATGGTAGTGTGGAGAAGAATAAGGCTAGATTTATGGCCCATTGCTTTTCACAGGTAGAGGGGATTGACTATGATGAGACCTTTTCTCATGTTGCGAGGTACTCATCAATTAGATCTATATTGGAACTATCATCACAGATGGGTTGGAAGATACATCTGATGGATGTGAAGACAGCCTTCCTTAATGGCATTATTGAGAAAGAGGTTTACATAGATTAGCCTGAAGGTTTTGAGACCTTTGGTCGTGATTCACATGTGTGCCAGCTCAAGAGAGCATTGTATGGACTAAAGCAAGCACCTCGTGCTTGGTACACTAGGATAGACAGCTACTTCACTGGGTTGGGCTTCACGAAGAGTGAAGCGGATGTGAACCTATACCACATAGTGTTGGAAGGTAAACTCTTGATCATTGTAATTTATGTTGATGATCTCATACTAATAGGTAATGATCAGTTGATCAAGTCTTGCAAGGAGAACCTTGCAAGAGAGTTTGAGATGAAGGACATGGGGCTCATGCATTAATTTCTTGGCATGGAGGTATGGAAAGGAGAGGGGGAGTCGTTTTTGTCTCAGGGAAGTATGCCAACAAGATACTCAGGAGATTTCGCATGGAGAGTATCAAACCCATGGAGACTCATCTAGTAGGTAACTAGAGGAAGGATGATGCTACTTCAGGGGAAGTAGTGGAAGCTATTGTTTATAGACACCTTGTGGGTTCACTCATGTACTTGGTGAACACACGAACGGATATGTGGTATGTATTTAACCATCTTATTCAAGAAATGCTTAGGCCTACCAAGCTGTATTGGAAGGCGACAAAGCATGTGTTGAGATACCTCACAAAAACTTCTTAGTATGGATTATGGTACAAACATACAAAGGGAGTGAAGCTTCAAGGCTTCACTGATGCATATTGGGCATGGATTCCATCTAATAGGAAGAGCACATCAAGAGGGATCTTTAGTATTGGATCAGTGACAATTTCTTGGTACAGTAGGAAATAGGGATCGGTTGCACTCAGTTCGGTAGAGGCAAAGTACATGGTTGTGAGTCAGGTAGCATGTGAGGCCATATGGATGAGAAAGATCTTGGTTGGTTTGTTTGGTCAATATATGGATCCAACTATGATTTACTATGATAATCAAAGTTGTATCAAACTCTCTAAAAATCCAGTCTTTCATGATCGGTCCAAGCATATTGATATCCGATATCATCATCTCAGAGATTGTGTATTGAGGTGGATTATGTTGTTAGAGTACATTCCCACGGAGGAGCAAGATGCTGACATTTTGAAAAAGACATTGTCAAGATGTAAATTAGAGTTTCACAGAGACAAGATCGGGGTAGTTGATAATCCCTTTCTTGTTGAGAGGGAGTGTTGAGAAATGGCAACAAGAAATTCCAATTTAATTTTTCCTTGAATTAAACTAAGAATTAAAATTGAATTCTATTCTCATAGCAAATTGTAAATAATTAATTAAGTTTAATTAACTTAATTAGCTTAGGAATTTTGAGTTTGAAGTATCTCTGAAGTCATGTATATGTTCTCCCTAAGTTTTACGGGTCCAATATGAGTTCAATTGAGTTGGAAATTAGATCACTTAGTTTATTGAGTTAAGTTCTGTTAAATTATTTCCAAATTGTTTTTGGAACTAATAGAGTACTAGAAATTAGTTGGTGCACTAATGCATCCACTAGTGCTACTCCATTTAACTGGAGATTCCCTCATGAGAAACTCATGCATGTCAGTTCAAAGAAAGACCTAGTTGAGACTAGAGTGCAGGGACAATGTACTATCAGTGGTATTATTTACTGGAGTGTAAATACCATGTGTGCATCAGAGATTAATCCTATGTTTGGATTGTGGAGTTTTGGAAGCATGAATTCCCTTTAAATATGGGTTATTCATCCTAGCAATTACGCAAGAGATCAGGAGCTTGGAGAGCTGCAAAATTGGAAAAGTGTTGGCCAAGAGCTAGCTTGTGAGCTGAGAGAGTTGAGCATAATTGCGTGGAATTGTTCTAGTGAGAAAAAGCTTTGTATCTTCACTCATATTTTTTATATATGCAATACATATAGCAGGGTTTTGAGCAGTGGCTTTCCACATATACATCTTGTGTTATGTTCCATTGATGTATCTTCTTCTTGGTCATATTGCTTTCATCGATCTATTGGCTTCTGCTGGTTGAAAGTAGAAGTAGATTCTTGCCATGTGCTTTAGTACATTTCATGAGCTTGTGAATCAACAATATTTTCTACAGGTATTATGCATAATGTGTTCTATCTAATTTAATCAAAGTAGTTGATGGACTACCATGATAATTAGTTTGTTCCATCATGTTACATTGTCTTTCCAAAAGATAGAAAAAATTAGGCATATGTTGACTTAATTAGTCATGACAAATGGTAGTTGAGTCATTTATCACTTCCTAAACACCTATTCACATTTGTCATTTTCCTATGTGAGGAGATTGGTCATTTTCTTCCCGATTGGTCCATAGATGACAAATGTTCGGTTGACTAATGTATTATTACAGCTGACATGGAGTCACAACATCCTTCCTTGGAGTTGCAACAATGGTCTTGAGAGAGTTGCAACAACATCCATGTGGTGTGAGTTGTAGAAATAGTGATAGTTAAGAAAGAGTTGCAACATCAAAGAGGTGACATTTGCAGCAACACGAAATTAAGATTTGCAACAACAAAGATCTAAGAGCCATAGTGACAAGAAGCTGCAGCATCGGTGTTAACAACCTAGAGTTGCAATAGTTATACTCAAGAAGAGAGTTGCATCAACTTGTACTTAGGAGTTGCAGCACCTATATCCCATAGGGAGTTGCATTGATTACGAAGAGAGTTGCAACACTTGTGTCCTGCAAAGAGTTATAGCACACATGCTTGGAGGGTACCCATGCAACTTTCTACATGTATACCTTTGCTACACAAAAGGCAGTAAACTCCTAAAAATTCATAAGAATAAGAATGGCATATTAAGGGGATAACTATACCTTAACAAAAAATGCACCATTATGGATGAAAAGGGTATCAAAATGAGATGAAAACAAGAAAAAAAGGTATACAAAAAGGCATTTTATGGGTGTTGAAAATATTTCTATTTGAGAACCCATCAATCTCTTGTGATAATAGATGTTTCCAAATCACCAAGATTTAGTGTGGTTATATTAGTCCCAATAGCCACAATTAGACTATCCCATGTGTCTGGCAAAGAACACAACATAGTGATAAAATTTTCTCCCTCTTTAACAAATATATGCATACACAATAGTCGATTGATCATAGTATTGAATGTGTGCAGGTGTCTTGTTATTGAATCACCTTATTTATCTTCAAAAGGTAAAGTTTATTTCAAAGAAACAACCTATTGACCAACAAATTTGACAAGTATAATTTTCCCAACTTATCCCACAATTTATTGGCATTGTCTTCCCTTTATACATTTAGAAATAATGAATCCAAAAGAGCAAGTTGAATCATACTCCACACTTTTCTTTCAATTTTATTCCAATTCTTCATCGACATTCCATTCAAAGGTGTTTCAAGATGCACAACAGTCCATATTTTTCGATCTATGAAGATATTCTCCATTTTAAGCTTCTAAAGCACAAAGTGCTGGTCATTAAGCTTCTCAATGTCAATTCTTGTATTGCTAGCCATCCATTTTTAACTGAAATTATATCTTAAAAATCACACTCAGATAGGCTTATCTCGTATCTAAATAAGAATGACATTCTTAAATAGATTTAGGTTAAAGGTCCTCGACCTTTGATAGTAGATATGTCCCTCTGAAACTAAAATGATCTTTGATATTGGATGTTGGGCTTAAGGCAATTGGTTTACACTTCATATACAAAAATTCTGAATAATGGGTTTACTAGACATCTAAACCAGATTGTACGTCAATTGAAACAAACCTTTAAAGATCATTAGAGAACTTAAATAATTGAAAATAAACAATGGCATGCCTTAGAAATTTACATGGCACATAGATATTTTACCCTCGAAATCCTTTCTCAAGAAAACCAACCAATCTTTGAGTTTCGCCACTCTTATATTCTCAGTTCAATATTATAGTCAGTTTACAATTAACGTTGATCGTGGTCCACACCTAAGACCAAGACATTTAGACATCACCTAATCTCGACCGATTTGAAGAGTCATCATACACCATCATCTCTTATCAAACTTACATCATGTTCTATTTATATGCATAAAAAACCCTAATGCAAAGCATCTTGAATCAATACAAGTGGTTCAAAACCATTTTCTTTTATCCCAAGAATGTCAATATTTGTAACCATTTTCCAACCAGTTTTGAATGGTATTCAATTCCCTTCAACCACTAGTCTAAGTCAACTATGTGGGTATGCCCAGTTTTGATCCCTTCAATTGATCCATTCAATTATCGACTTCCATCGACTACTAAACCACCCATTGACTTTGACTAAGGTAAATTTTCTTGACTTTATTGTCAACCTATTGACTTGTTGTCCCTAGTCAATTGTTCTTGACCATACATATTGAGGTTCAATCCTAGACATATTTCTTGCCCAAACCATTGATTAATTGAACTTTTGTTGACTAAGTTTACCTGCAAAGAATACAACAACTCAACATTATTAACAAGCTTTTGAACTGAAGAGACCCAAGCTCTTGAAATAAGAACTTGATGATTTTGAAGTCATCATGTGTGTTTCTATAATTGACAAGTATATCGATAGACCACTTGAACTTGAGAATATATGTTTGGTTGAATATGTCGCATGGTATTCAAGTTCAAATGCAATGGAAGAGAAGAAAGAACACACATATAATATGTTGCATTCTATACAACCAACAAAATGACTTGGAAAATTGTTCTAAATAAAAAGTGATGTTTTTTCCATATACACAATCTAGAAGTGTCCTAAAAAATAAGATATGAAACATGGTTTGAAGCATATGTATCTCAAAAAGGACTAGTATATCTTGTTGCATAGAATTTTTTGGCTAAAACAAGTACTTGGGAAATGTTCACATAGCTTCTTAAACCATTGCAACTAGGTTTGAGTAAATATTTGCATTGAATCCTCTTTTGGCCATCAAACATGTAGCTTTGATCATACAAATTATGATATAGAAAATGATCTAATACATTATATGAACTCTATGCAAATACATCCTATATCTAGTAGTAATTTTTATAGGCCATTTCGTCACATCCGATCAGTGAGCCTCCTAATGGGATTAATCAACATCATATTCCCCCTTGTTACCATATTTCACAAATCCCTAAGCATGTACCTTTCATTTCCCAGAATTTGAGCCCTAAAATGCTCTATCTGAGCTAGTTTGAGGAACAATGCTCCATGTAAGCCTACTAGGGTGAGTTCACCAGCAGGTTGCTCCACTGTGGCCTATGTTGGTCACCAACAAGTTGCTCCCCTTTGCACTTGCATTGGTTCTAGAAATCCGGGAGAATGATAGGGATTCTAGAAGCTTCCTCTTCTAGGAGTTTCCAAAACTTGCAACAACTACTTACCTTGGATAAAACATTTGGATCCTATCCATCCCTACATTGGAATTTACACCAATTATTCTTTGATCCTATCCCTCCATCAAAGGTGGATCTCTTACCCTAGATTGGTAATTGGATAAGAACTCCCAACTTACCATGATTCTCTATATATTCCCAACCTTCTATGGGGTTGGGGGGTTGGATTTTGGAGAGTGATTATGCCCTTATGTTGATGTAGTGAGTGGTCATCATCTCATGCATTTAGGGTGATTGGAGGTGCATATTGTGACAAGGAAAGGACATGTCAACAACTTAGAGGAGCTCTTCTACAAGATCAACTGCTACTTATGGTTGTAATATCCTTCCATTTATAGTAATTCAAATAATCATTATTTTCTTATATGTGATGTTTTTATTTCACTTATTTCAATACCATGTTGATCTATTGAATGAATTACTTAGATGATACTACATAGATCTCGTAGTTTTTTAGCTTGTTTTATATGATTGTGCATGTTCTAATTTTGGCAATCAGATCTGGGATTGGAGCTTCTAATCTAAAGAAGGAGTGAAGTGTGCGAAGGATTCTAGGTAGGCCTCACTCCATTATCTATTTACTTTAAGGAAAAGCATTGTGTTCCTTGTCTCTCTATTGTTCTAGGTTAGTCTAACCTATGGGAGATACTTTTGTCCACAATCTTAAATCTTGTATAACAAATTGGCGACTCCACTGAGGAATGGAGTATTCCCTTGTTGGTTTCCTTGTCCATTGTGTTTCATTGCCTCCTTTAAAAACCTTTGTTGTATCATCCAACCAATAACATACCTAGGAAGTGATTTCATTGAGCATTTTTTGTAATTTTTGTGTCAGAATGCTCTTTCCCAGGCCCAACGCACCCCCTGTGCCTTTGACAAAGTGTTGCACCTCACCCTAGCCCACTCTGCACCAACATTGCAATGCACTAGTGCCTCTTCTGCACCAGAATTGGCCCCTGTTTTTGCATAAAAAATTCATTGGTTCTTGAGCCTCTCTTTTTTCATCTTACTTCCAGTTGAACTTCCCTAAGTCTTTAGTGTCTTATGGTCTCTCTAAAGCCTCCATTTGGTTTGCATTTGTGTTGATTTCCTTGGTAAGAATTGGTTTTGATTTTCATTGTTCTTATCATTAGGTCGCTTGAAAATTTATTTCGTTTGATCATTGATTGCTTGGATGAATTGCTGTTATAGTCCTCATTCTGAATAGTGCATTTGAATCAGCGATTAGACATTGAATCTTAGTTTTCTTCATTTTGAAAATTAAGCGTGGTGAAAAGAAACAATATTGCATTTGCATCTAGGGTTTGTGTGAAACTGGAATTCCCTAGTTTGAAATTGCATATTTTTGCTTTCATTAAAAAAAAAAAAAAAAAAAAAAAAATATCATCTCCCTCAATCGTTGCAGGGTGGGGGGATGAATTGTGTATGTGTTAATTGCTTTTGAGTGACATCTCTTTTTATTTTTGGAATTTTCACCCAATTTCAGTTTGAGTCCTTTGTTCATGAAATTCAATATTACATTTTATTTCATTAGAATATTTTTATGTGTGTTTTGAAGAATTCACTTGCGTAGATCATTTGCATAGTCATAATTCTCATTTTCACAGCTGGAAAGGAAATTGTGCATAGATTACATTTGCATAGTTTTCAGAGGAATCGTGCATATATTACATTGCATGGTTTGGCATACTTTAATCCTTTGAATTGAATTGGAATAATGAAATTGAAAGATCTAATTAGGAAGCTCTTGTTCGTTGCATATTTGATTGTTGCATCATTGTTTTCACCTCTTCCCTAGAGTAGATAGCTTTCATCAAAATTGAAAAGAGTTCTTTTTGTCATATTAGTTTCATCATAAGTGTGTTCAAGTGACATCGATTTTTGAGCCTTGAAACTGAAACATAATTCAAGATCAACGTTAAAATCCATCTCAATTAACCTAAGGAACATTTGAAACTTAACGACACACATAGAGATCTAGGTTATAGATGTGTTTCGATGTCGTTAAATGTAAGAGTTGTCATTGTTTTCCAGTGTTGTATCCCGAGGGTGAAATCTCATTCCACGTACATAAGTGTATAGGATCATTCTCCACGTACCTTTGAGTATATTAGATGGAACTCCATGCATGATAAGTATACGTGAACACTCTCATCGAATAATTATGCATTAGACAACACTACTATGAACTACACTTCCACGTACCATCGTGTATATTTTGGAAGTCCCCTATAGGTTGTTATCCATCCATATGTAACTGAGTTTACCACCTTGTATACCATGATACACCAAACACAACATTCGAGGAGATTGGTTGTCATACATTAATTCCTTGGTTCACCAAGGTGTATATTGCAGTTCATGGTTTCTTGGTAAACCCTTTTGCCTAGTTACCCCTCTTTGTTTTTGTTTGTGTCTTTAATTTCTAAAATCAATTAATTGACTGTGGAACAACATCCTTGCTATGGAAATTCTCCTTAGTAGATCTTAGGTTGAGATTAATGGCAATAGTTCCTGAATCTACCAATCAAGGAAACCCCTCTAACGGGAATCCTGGTCCTTTTCCTTATTTTTGAAATATTAGAGCTCCTTATATGGCAACATTATCCCTTCCCGAATTTACCATTAGTTTTCCAGTTTGGTTATTTTCGACCCTTATGGTTCTGAATGTCCAATCTACTTTTCAATTGATTTCTCCTCCACCTAAACAACATCATCCTCATGTTGATCCTAAAGTTGACCCTTTTCCTTCTTCACCTTTTGTTTCTTCATCCCTTTCTTCCTATTCGCCTAGTGAAAGTCTTGATTCTAGTAACCGGGAAGATAAGAAGAAGAAAAAGAAGCAAAATAAGCAAGGGGAAAACCAAGCAGCCATTGCTACAGATGTAACTAGTATGGAGAAAACTTCCAATCAGCCCCGCAAAGTTAAATTCCCTCACACATTTGTAAAGGTGACCACCTTCTTAGAGATTGTCCTAGTATTCCCAAGGTATTAGAAGTGTGGTCCACAGACTCACATCGGCCTTTTTCGTCAACTTCTAGAGATCATCTTGGTGACAAAACTTCAACTTGTGATAGTAAGGTCCATGGGAAAAAGGTAAAGTCAAATTTCCCTATAAGTTATGTGAAGGGAATCATCCTATTCACCTTTGTCCTTATATGGATGAAGCCTCAAAAGTGTTGGAAAATCTTACAGTTTCTCAACCACGACTTCTAGCTCATTACCAGAAGCTTTCTCCCAATCCTCCACTAGTTGATGAAGTGATTGATCTAAATCTGAACCCCATCAAACCCATTATCTCTAAATGTGAATCCCATTAGTTTGTTCCCGACCAGCCATTAGTTGAGAAAATGATTGACCCGATTCCACCTTCATTTGATCATACCTTTCCCGTAGAGAGTGAGTCTCATACCGCTCAGGTTCTTCTTGTTTCTTTACATTCCAATGAACTGGGGATAAATCCTCCCATTCCCTCAGTACAAGGGGGAAATCCTCCCATTCCCATAACACAAGGTGGGGTTTCTCGCATTCCTACAGCACCCCCTCCAAGTAGTATGGTCACTTCCTTTGATTGGAGTCTACTGACAAGATATCATATTCCTCCTTATGTGCCCTTCCATATCATAGTACAGGCTTATAATGTGTTTGTACATGGAACAATTATATATGAAGGAACATTGTTAGTATCATGTCCTCAACTAATTGGAATGATCTAGGTTCTCTGCATCTTGTGCCTGTTACCTAGAATTTGTTGGCTTTTAACAAAGGAACCAATCAACCATTAGGAATCCTTCCTTAGTTTCCTATTACTTTGGGAGGAGAGGCTGTCTATATCGATATTATGGTTGCCCAAGACCCTTTGGATTTTAATTTACTCCTTGGGCATGACTATGTTTATGTCATGGGAGCTCTTGTCTCTTCACTCTTTCGTGTGATGTGTTTCCTACATGAAGGAAGAATTGTAACTATTGACCAGCTTTTGTTCATTTGTCCTAATTTGGCTCCCAGTCAACTAGCTTCCCTAAATAGTCTTGTTATGAAAGTGGTATCTCCCCTACCACATATTAATTATGTGGAAACCTGTTCCATACCCTTGTGTACTGATGATATAGTAGGTGAAGTGGTGCATCATTTACTAGGTGCAGTAGAGTCTGATCTTTCCATTGGATCCTTTGATCCCTTCCAGAGCGTTTTTTTCCCATATGATGGGAACCTCTTGGAAGCCATGGCCTCTTGGAGGCCATGATCTGATCTCAGAGCAAAGTTCCTTATCTTGTGTCAAGCTCCTTAAAAAAAGAAATAAGGTCCTTGGAGCAGAGTTCCTTTTCCTGTGTCAAGCTCCTTAAAAAATGAAACAAGGTCTCAGAGCAAAGTTCCTTTTCTTGTGTCAAGCTCCTTAAAAAATGAAACAAAGTCCCAGAGTAGAGTTCCTTCTCTTGTGTCAATCTCGTTAAAAAATGAAACAAGCTCTTATGAGGATAGTTCTTTTACTATGTCAACCTCATTAAAAAATGAAATAGGTTCTATGAGCATAGTACTTTTCTTGTGTCAAGGTCGTTAAAAAATGAAACAAATCTCCTTTCAATTAGAGTCTTTGATTAGATCTTATAAATTCCCAATCAAGTCTTTCACTTGATCCCATAAATGAACCTTTATTCCATCCACCTGTTAGTACCCATTAATCTACTTAGGTGAAAGAAATTAAATTTGGGGGGCATGTACCTCGAATTGAATTATTATGCCGGAGGCATGCAAACTGATTTCAAGCATAGTTTCCCATGTTTCAAGCTTGCGTAAAAATGAAACCAATTTCAAGCATAGTTCCCCATGTTTCAAGCTTCTGTAAAAATGAAACCATGCCCATTTTATCCCTTGTGATTACCATTTCTATCAATCTATTTTTTCCAGATGAGATTTGGTTTTCTCATTCCATTGTCACCATATTCTTGGCCGATCACACGCTTTCACTTGGTTTTTACCCTTTCCTAAGGAACAACTGTGAAGAGTGGTCTCATTAGTCAGCTCTTGACCTTTGCATGTTTTGAGCAGTTCCATAATGAACGAAACAAGTTACTACCCTTTATACCATTCGTTCCTCCAAAAGGAGTTCTCTTTCTACTCTTTTCAGACTCCCAAAATATGAAAGATTACCAAGCACTTATCATTTCAAACTCGTAAAATTAAATGAAAAGACGTCTACTCAGTATAAGTTTAACCCTTTTCCGAACTGAGATAGACTAACTACGAAAAAGGAATAACTTAGTCAAACATGGCTAAGAGGTTCTCTTGGGTATTTTTTTTCTACCTTTTCAGACCTAAGGGACTACCTACGAAAAGAGACATCTCGAGTTTTCTTTTTCACTTCTTTTTCAAACTCTCTAAACATGAAAAAAATGTCAAGTTTTGCCTTCAATGGACTCGTTAAAACATCAAATAGTGATGGACCTGTCAAACATGACAAGGCCAAACCACTCCTTCTTAGGGTTCATTAAATATATTCGGAGGCATTCATCTCAAGGATGAACGTATAGATCAAGCATATGTTATCCTCCTCAATCTTTTTAAAAAATAAAGAGGTATTGACCAGTATGGTTGGGGAAATTGGGAAAACAAGGGATTCCATTTTGCTAATGGTAGCGATTCGCTCTTGAACGCGACACTCTTCCACTTCATCTTCGTGGATGTTGGGTTGGGTAATATTCTTATCTTTTGGTTATCATACCATTTTCAGTGCCTCCATCTCGGTTTTGGTTAATGTTGCCAACTCCATTCAGTGTCGCTAATGTGTTCAAGAGAATTCATTCAGTTGATCTTTGCTACAATACTCTTAAGCCTTCATTTCATGTTTGTCTTTCCTGATCTACTTCCATATTAGTATCATTATAATCATTCTATCTCAATCATGATACCTATTTTGTGTTGTTGATAGGTAATACATCAAGACCCTCCTACGACGAGTTGTTTCCTATCGACATCAGGACATCATCCAGGAAGTTGACTTAGAAACACCCCATGGTACCTTAATGCTTGCATACATCAATGGAAAGTTTCCTCACTCTCGGTGACAGGTTTACATCATTGGCCTTTAAACGAAAGATTTTGTGTGGTGTTCGACATCAACTCATTCATACACACCATATGGATTGTACTATAGTACCTTGAGATCCATTAACATCATCAATGGTTTCTCTCACCTCTATTAACATCTCACATCATTGGTGAGTAATCAGATGGTGTATACCATGTTCGACTCCAACTAATTGATTCACATGGTTAGACTCGTACATTGGTTGGCTGTGTGAACGAGATAAACAACCCCAGATCTAGTTTCATCCATCCGGGCTGCGATTTCAGGATTATACAAATATGACAATGTATGATGGTCGTGATCATATAAACAGTCATCCAGTCATGGTTCCACCAGTTGCATCTGTGGACACGCGATTTGATCATTGTACATGTTATGTTAGATTATGAGTTGAATATGGGTATGCCACCCTCAACAAACAAAGATGACATGTTAAAAATGTATTGTAATAGATGAAGCTCAATGGTTTTCCTTGATCCCTACTTGTCACAAGGTGAAGCACTTCAGTCATCAGTCATCATCTCTGACTTTGTGCTTTAGGGGGCATTCTATTATAGGCCATTTTGTCACATCTGATCAGTGAGCCTCCTACTGGGATCAAGCAACATCCTATTCCCCGTTGTCTTGGGTTGTGTTATATTCTTTCCACGACTACCACACACGCGGACCCTATATTAGGTGGGTGGACCTACCTATGGTTTTGTGCATGGATTTTTCACATGGTTTTGGGCATGATGGTTTTCTTTCCATGGTATTTTGTAGATCCGATCAAGGGAAATATAGTTATGTTCTAATCCAGGGTTAACGGATTGGGGTTTATGGATGCTTCGACATGTATATATATGTATAGTAACATTGAAAGGAACATAATGAAAATTTAATCCAGTAGTCCTTGTTTTGGGATCCAGGGGAAAATCTTTGTTTATATATGTCTTATGTTTTATGCTCTTGGCATTGTATATTTTCTGTTTTTAGATTTCGTATGCAAGTGATTTTTGTACTGGGTTAAAACATACATTTGGTATCAGAGTTATTTTAGCTTCAAGGGGATGCCTTTGCCGCTGAGGGGATTTTTTATCGGGCCTGTGGTAAACCCTGTTTAGTGGGAGATCTGCGGGATCGATTCTTGTGGAGAAAGAAGATGGTGAGAAGTGGAAAGATAGAGATCGAAAAATTTAATGGTCATAGTTTTGAGTTATGGAAAATCAAGATGGAGGATCTACTCAATGGATCGCAGTAGATCCGAGGTACTAAACCATCAAAAATGTCAGCTAAAGACTAGGTGAAGTTGGATCGAAAGGCAAAGAGCATAATATGATTGTGTCTCTCAGATTCAGTATTGCTTAATGTATCAGGGGAAGCTTTGGTAAAGGCTTTGTGGGACAAGTTAGGGACTTTGTACCAATCTAAGTCTCTGATGAATAAATTGTTCCTATGGAAAAAGTTGTATAACTTGAGGATGAAAGATGGAGACTTCGTGACAGAGCATATGAACGCATTTAATACTATGGTAAGCCAGTTATTATTTGTTGATATTAAAATTTCATATGAAGATAAGTGCAGTAATTTGTTGTGTTCTCTACCAGATTCGTGCAATATTCTTGTTGTTGCAATAGGTAGCAATGCAACTGCCTTACAGTTTGATAAAATAGTCTTATCCTTGTTGTCAGGGGAGATAAGACAGGAATGGTAATTCCCTGTCTGTACAAGGATGTACCAAAACAGAAACAAAAATAAGTCCTCAAGTGGGAGACCTAAATCTAGAGGGAGATATAAATCTCCAGGAAAACTTGTAAAGGTGTGCTGGAAATGTGGAAAGCAAGGGCACTACAAAAGGAACTATAAATCTAAATCTCTTGAGAAAGGAAAGGGATTTGATGATGCTCCTTCTACAGAGGTGAAAACCACCTCAGATGAAGGTTGGGATGTATACTTGGCTTCTTCTTCAAGTACACATGTAGATCATGGGGCATGGTTGATTGACTCAAGTGCATCCTTTCACTTCACTCCCCAAAGAGAGTGATTCTGCGAGTATGAGAAATATGATGGTGGTTATGTCTTCTTAGGGGATGGCAGAAAGGCTAGAATCATTGGTTGTGGAAAATTCAAGTTGAAGTTGCAAGGTGGAAGGATTAGAACACTTCTGAGTGTTCTTCATATTCATGCATTGGCTAGAAATCTGATTTCTATATGCAACCTCGATGATGCAGGTGTAAAAATAGTGTTCGAGAAAGATACATGCAAGATGGTTCGGGGATCAATGGTATTGATGCGGGGAGTTCAAATTGGAACTCTATACAAGCTTCAAGGTAGCACTGTTATTGATGGGTGCAATAGTTCTGTGGTTCTTGAAAGTGAAGCATAAAATCTAGTGGTCTCCAGAGAAAAGACCATGTTATGGCATCAAAGGCTTGGACATATTGGAGAGAAGGGCCTTCGAATAATTCATGGTAATGGTGTTGTGGAAGGTATTTCTAATAGCTCTCTAGATTTTGATTTCTGTGAAAATTGTGTATATGGGAAGAAGAATCGGGTGAGTTTCCCCTCTGGTGATAAGAGGGCGAAACATATATTAGAGCTTGTGCACAGTGATGTGTTTAGACCTATGTCGGTTCCATCACTGGGAAAGTTTGTGTACTATGTATCATTTATAGATGACTTCTCAAGGAATACATGGATTTATTTCCTTAGGAATAAATCTGAAGTCTTTGACAGGTTTAAAGAATTTAAGGCTCTGCTAGAAAACCAGACAAAGAAGAAGATAAAGGTCCTAATGACAAATAACGGTGGAGAGTTTTGAAAGAAGGAATTTGAAGAGCTTTGTAAGAAGTGTGGTATATCACGGTAGAAGACTACTCCATACACACTTGAACAAAATGCAGTTGCAAAAATAATGAACAAGACGTTCATGGAAAGCAAGAAGCACGCTCAGTGGTGTTGGGTTAGTACAGGAATTCTAGGTAGAGGCAGTGGAGACTTCATGTTACCTGGTCAACAGATCACCTTCATTAGCATTGGAGGATAATACTCCATAGTAGGTATGGACTGGTAAGAAACCTTCTATTTCACATCTGAGGGTATTTGGATGTGATGCATATGTACATGTTCCAAAGGAGAAAAGAACAAAGTTGGATAGTAAATCTGAAAAAGTGAATCTTTATTGGATATAAGGATGGTTTAAAAGGTTATAAGCTTTGAAGCCCAGAAACAAGGAAGGTTGTGTACAACTAATATGTGGTGTTTAGAGAGGTGAAAGATGTTATTAAACATGAAGTCCTACCAATGGAACCTGAGAATATAGAGTTTGAGCTAAAGGAGGAAGAATTAAACTCTACAGTAGAAGAGAAATTAGAATATGAAGAGCCACAAACTTCGGCTATGAGAAGATCAATTTGAGAAAGAAAGCAACCAGAAAGGTAAAGTCCATCTTTATTCTGTTCAAATTTTTCTTTATCTCTTACTGATGATGATCCCATAACTATGAAGGAAGCAGTAGATTCAGAGGATGGCAAACTCTGGAAAGAGGCCATGGTTGATGAAATGGTATCTTTGCACAAAAATGTTGGGATCTGGTGGAGTTGCCGGCTGGAAGGAAACCCATTGGCAGCAAATGGGTGTTCAAGAAGAAGACAAATGCAGAAGGGAAGGTGGAGAAATACAAAGCTCGGTTGGTAGCAAAAGGTTATTCCAAGGTGTCGGGAATTGATTTTGGTGATATTTTTTCTCCTGTTGCCAAGGTAACTTCTATTAGATTACTTTTATCTGTTGCTGCTGCTTTTGATTTTTAGGTAGAACAAATGGATGTGAAGACAACATTTCTTCACGGGGATTTGGAAGAGGAAATCTACATGAAGCAACCTGAAGGCTTTGGCCGGTGAAGGTATAGAAAGAACTGGTATGCAAGTTAAAGAAGTCTCCTGTATGGTTAAAACAGGGTCACCAA
Source organism: Pinus taeda (assembly GCA_000404065.3). NCBI lineage: Eukaryota > Viridiplantae > Streptophyta > Pinopsida > Pinales > Pinaceae > Pinus > Pinus taeda. The sequence goes on from APFE030970245.1 coordinate 133,585, forward strand.
GGATGTGGTTATCAGAAATTTGATACATTTATACGGGGAATTGGCTTCACCAGAAGCAAAGCATATCACTGTGTGTATTTTAAATTAAGTGGTGACCGTGTTATTTATCTGGTATTGTATGTGGATGATATGTTGCTTGTTGGAAATGACAAAGAAATTATCGAGGATTTGAAGACCCAATTGTCTCCAAATTCGACATGAAAGATCTCGGTGCTGCAAACTATATTTTGGGCATGGAAATTAAAAGAGATCGGGCAAAGAGGAAGCTCTGGTTAAACCAGAGGAAGTATGTCGAGACAATATTGCAGAGGTTTAATATGCAGGATAGTAAACCGGTGAAGGTTCCTATTCCTGTAGGTGTGAGGTTATCTGCTGAACAGTGTCCCAAGACACAAGAAGAGGAAGAGGACATGTCCCGTGTTCCATATGCAAGTGCAGTCGTTAGCTTGATGTATGCCATGGTCTGTACTAGACCAGACATTGCACATGCAGTGGGAGTATTGAGCAGGTTTATGTCAAAACCAGGGAAGGAGCACTGGAAAATAGTGAAGCGGGTTTTCAGGTATTTGCGTGGCACTAGTGATTATGGTTTGTGCTACCAAGGAAGACCAGGATTGGACAGAGTGTTGGATATCCGTGGCTTTGTTGATGCAGACTGGGCTGGAGATCTGGATCAGAGAAGATCTACAAGTGGGTATGTGTTTAACCTATTTGGAGGTGCAGTCAGTTGGATGAGTAAGAAACAATCTGTAGTGGCACTATCAACTACAGTGGCAGAATACATGGCAGCCACTCATGCCAGCAAGGAAGCAGTTTGGTTGCAGAGATTGTGTTCAAGTATGGG
>APFE030970246.1:0-10939 GCA_000404065.3 Pinus taeda
TTATTTAAGCCATTTGAGGAAAGAAAATTGAAATAGTTTAGATACTTTGTTCAGCATGCTGGATTTAAACAATTAAATGACTCCAATCAGTAACGCTTCAAAATTTTAAATCAATAGAATTTTAAACGGTTTTGTACACTGCTGTAATAAAATTGTAACTTTGTGATATGCTTACCAGCTTTGCGCTATCTCTAGCAGCAAATGCTAGGATATCTGCACAGGAAACAGTGTTTGGGCAGATGGTCTCTAATCTCGACTTTGCTCTGTCAATCACGTCATATCCGTGAAGGCTCGGATTGTTAACAGGACTATCTTTCTCAGCAGTGTTGTTGGCAGTGGAGTCTATGAGAATAGAACCATCGCATCCCTGAAAGCGCACATTATTTCAACATTATTCAAACACACTATAACATATAATTGAGTTAGAATATGACTCATGAGTTACAGATTGGGAGTAGATGCTGGTAATGTATAACGATAAGCAGAAGCACATATATCTAAATCGGAAGGGATAGAGACAGAGAGGAACACATCTAATTGTAAGCAGAAAGCATTGGGAAGGGTTGTGAAAACTTGCATTTTCAGAATTTTTGGATGCTGATATGTTTATAAAAATATAATAATGGGATATTGAAGCCTACCCGGACGAAACAATCATGGAAATGCATCCTTATGAGTCCAGGAGCTACTTCTGAACGGTTTAGGAATGCATCTCTCACAACCTCGAACACAGTGGATTCCGCTTCTGGACAACTGTAATCGTAGAAACCGACTTCAAGAGCCCCAGCAACACCCGCTGAACAAAGTAATAGGACAAGTAATGCCGAGTACTGATTGCTCTTCGCCATTGTCGTTTCAATACTCACGAAAAATGCACTATTCATTACATAGTCAGTAAATAATAATAATAATATAGCCTATACAGAATTCCAGATGGAAACGAAGTTTCTAGCTAGCGAACAGAATTGAGAGGCTAATGCTTTATCGATAACTTACGGAAACATAAATCTGTGACGCCGGGTGTGGATGCAGAGCTTCGATCGTAAGCAGTAGCGCTCTGCATAAAGGTTTGAAGCTATATATATATATATATATTTAAAGGATGTTGTGGAAGCAGAAAAACTTGGTGGAAAGACATCAACCTTCCTCGGATCCATCCATTCCCGGAAGTAAAAACGTCGCCATGTCGTTGTCAAGTTGCGGTGTGAGCGTCTCTAATCGAGTTCGTCAAAATTCACACTTAAATGGAGTTGGCAAAACAGGTTTTCTATTTGTGTAAGTAACGTGGACACCAACGGGACGAGTTATAATGCACATGTTTTGATATCATCAACGCGCAGTTATTTAATATTTTTTCTCCAAAGGTCAATGCGAAAGAACCGCTACCCACTACTTAGACCGAGTTGATTACTTTTTAAAAACCAATAAAGCAGTCTAATCAAATGGATGTATGTTTTGCATCCTTGTCCAGTTCTAAAGTATTATAATTATTAAGTGCTTAGACTTAAGCAACCATTGGCTGTAACCACAAATAAGGTGATGTATAGGTTAGAGACAAATAAAATATATATATCATAGACTCTACTGACTTTTCAAATGCCCCCATTCATGTGTCATTGCTTAACAAAGCCCTCTCAAATGTTAGACCAACAAATGCTAAATCGGGGAGTATTAAAGTTAGACCAACAAATGTCACCAGCCACAAATAAAATATTTTCGAATCTCCTCGCCTATGAACAAATGAAATCAGAACCGGGGATTAGTTTTCGTTTTGATTTTAATTATCGATGAATTCATTACTAACTTTGTATTACTTTTGGTTTTGTATATATATATGTGTTAAAGTTCAAATTATATTGTTGGGGAGAAATTTATTTTCCAACCTAAGGCTCTCAGAACTCATAATCGTCAAGCCTTTTCTAATTCTAATATCTTTCAAGATGTAACCTATTTAGTTCTTGACCTTTGATCATAATAGGGAAAGACAAAAAACATACCTTAACTCTATTACCCCTCATTGCGAGTTCAAAACCCTCCTCGGCATAGTTCTAAAGGAGAAATAATAGGAGTTGTTGATGCTTAATCATTAGGGATTAGGAAAACATTGTAAATATTCCAAGTAAGAAAATGAGAAAATGAAGGGACATTGGAATATGAAATCCAAGAGTCTCTCTCTCAATGTATATATCAATAATATTTTCTAATGCAAATTCACGAAGTTACCAATGCCTAGCCTCATATGGTATAAGAGTTACAAGGCCCCATTTAGTCTTTTCTACTCAGTAACTCCTCTCTCCCTTGAGAGAAAATTTGTCTTGATTCCCTAATCTACCCTCTGCAAACTGTGGAGTGTTAATTCTCTATCGGTGTGTAGGTTGACTTATCCCTTTGGAGTCTCTATGTGATGAACCTTCTAGAGCATCCTTTTGCATTAGTTCTATGTTGAAAGTCGTTGTAGCAGTCTTCGGAAATGTCTGACACTGATTTCTCTCTTGAAAAATGCGTTAAATCTCTCGGTCTAGCAGCGTATAGTGTAGAAATGAGTGTGACAATGTATGGTGTATGAATGAGTGTAGCAAAGTATGGTGTAACAACTAGTGTAGCGTTGTGTGGTGCAAATACAACATTGAATGATTGAGACCATGTAGGTTTGGAACTTGCATTGAAAGGTGCGAATTTAGTGTTGAATGATGCTCTTCATTATGCAATGAACTCCTCTCATACCCATTGCATGCATCGTTATTGTATTGTTATATGCATATGGTTGAACATATATTGCGTTGATGGTTGAGTATTGGAAGTCAATATTGCTACTCTGGGTTGAAGACCATTGACATCTCTGTGGCTATTTAATTTATGGTATGTTCATACAATGAACCTTATGTACTTTGTGCATACTCTATGTTTGGTGCTCTATATGTGTTCGTTCTATATATATGTGAAGATTCGTATGTGTGTTAAATTGGTTTACATACATACTACAAGTCATTCCATATATTATATATGTGCTAGTATTTAATGTGAATGGATTCACCTACATGCATTGAATGGTGAAATAAATTTATATGTCGAATCATATTTGATGTTATTTTAAAGAGATCGTATGTAAAAATTATTACCTCGAGAAGTTGATGTATCAATTTTCCCCAATGGGGCCAACAAAATTTTGGCGCTTCATCTCCTAGGGTTAGGTTTTTGGATGTTTAGGGTTTTCCATTGTTTTTAAATAATAAATAGGCCTAAGAGGATCATTGTAACATAGTTCATAAGACATGTAGCCGCCACATTGTTTCTTATAGGTAAGCCACCCTCACGTAAGCTAGTTTATTTCCATTCTACATGTAAACAATTTTTAGTACTTTGTTATTAATGAATTGAAGTTCTATTTTCAATGTAGCGATGTGTTTTTGTTTATATTTGTGTTTCATTTCATTCCTTCATAAATCTAGATCACTGGTATCAGAGCAGTTTTCTCTTTCTCTGTTTTTTAACGCATGTCCCAAATGAGGTCAAGGTATAAGGATTTGGGACTTGAACTAGTTGAGTTTTTGTGAGAACACCCCCACAGACATTCACAACCTCCGATAGTTGAAGAAAATAAATACATGGGACCATGAGATCCTATGAAATAGTTTCCTGAAGAAGCTCTCGAGCAACAAAGGAATGAGATGATGGACAACTTATAGTGAAAAAGGGGTCGACTATCCCTCTACGTTTACAGTTTCCCCCTCTTGGAACTCTTTTTGAGATGTTGTAAAGGAACAATATCTCCCTGCAAGGAGCTATGAGGACAAGTACAAACAATGGACCACACCATGCTGTAAAGGAACCAAGATGTGGATGAGTTTGAAAATATTATTCATACTCTATGCATGAAGTTGGGTATAAGATACTCTTAGTGACACTTGGTCCTCAATTACTACATTTTTCTGCACAATACATTCATGAATAAATGGTGGACATCTCGTCACTTGGTGTAGCATACCAATATTCTACCATGACTGAACAAACATTTGAACAAAAGAAGCACGACTTTGGATTTGTGAATTAGAACACCCCCAAACTGTAGAAAAAAAGGATAAGGTGAAGGTGGAGTGGCCCAGGAAAACCCATCAAGCTGCAAGCAAAGAATGACACTACAAAGAAAAATAAATTTATAGGAAAGTGGTGTGAGTTCCACAAGAACCCCACTCATAACACTGACAAATGAGTGCCTGCGAAGTGGTCATTAGTGGTCAAGCTAAAAGCTTCACAATTTAATGCATGTTCTGATTCTGAGTTAGAACCTGATATGGGGAGCTATTAGGGTCCTATAGTTTATAAGATTAATTTATGATTATCTATTGATTTTCATGTCATGAGATGTTGTAAATAATGGTTCATTCTACAAATTATAAAAAAAAAAAAAAAATACAAGATGAAAAAGGGAATTTAAAATAAAATTAGATATATATTCCAAAACATAATAAAAAATGAAGAAAAACCGTTAGAAAAATTGAAATATGTGATGTTAGATCAACTGTTGCATTAGATTTTAACTAAATTGAGTTTAATTAGTTAAATCAAAAATTTTAATCATGATTACCTATATTGTTAATAAATTTATTTTGACATGACTGTTCTGACATATGTAATAAACACCACACTATAATCAAGTACCATGATCTATCCCACCCATATCAACGATTTCTGATTATTTCAGACATTCTTTGCCCTCTAAGATTTAATCAAAGAGGGGTGGGGGCGGGTGGTCTGACAAGTAGTTTCCATCAATCCTGCTCTAGCAACATGCCATCACCTCATCAATTTCAGATCCCCCTTTTCCTAAACCACTTACAACTCACCCCCCCTTTGAAATCCACCTTTCTCCTTCCACCTAATATTAGGTATCAAACCCACTCCCTCCACTCTAATCTGTACCCACCAAGAGTCACATCCCTTTACCTATCATTCAACCATTAAGCAACTGTTTCAGATATAATCATTTCCAAATTAATTAAATCACTCTGTTAAGCGAATAACTCTCAATGGTAAATGATATTTCTTATAAAATAAAGCAAAACCCCATTGAATTTTCCTTTACTCTAATTGTCCACAACGTTGAATGACTAAACCTGCTACTATAGCTAGTTATCAAGCCTAACTATTTTTATCTGACCAACTCCTGAACAATTACAGTTTTCCATTTCATTTATTTTCAACATGTCATGAAAAGGTAAATCGAAAGCCACAGTGGAAAACCCTATGCTTCCCCCTGTAATTGACCTAGATCACTAGCCCTTAGTGGATCAACAATGTAAATCTCTGAAAGCAATTGTGAGTTCGATCTCTAGGAACACCACAATTGGTTAAAACAAAACTATGTTGATCTCAATGATGAATTGAGCTTGTGGGACTCCTTCCTACCCTTAATTAATTTTTTTGTAAACCCGTCATTTTCCAAAATTTGTCTCATGGTGTCATTTCAGGTACATACCCAGTCAAAGAGAAATTGTAGCCCAGAACAATGACATCTTGTTCAAAATTACCCCTGACTCCATATGTCATATGCTTTAGATCCAAAATTCAATCTATCTTAAACCCTTTTAAGTACATTCCCTCATGGAACACTACACAATCCCCACTTTTCCCCACAGAGCCAACATTTTTGATACATTTTTACATGACAATGTCCAATTACCAAAAATAAACCCTCCTTATCCATCCTAATTGTTTCCTTAAGTGAAAAAACAAGTAATTTCTATAGTTTCTTGTTTATTGGGATATCAAACCGATCAATGGGTGATGAAGCCATTTTAGGTTTTATATGAGTATCCTCAAAAGGAGAAAAAACTTCTGTCATTTTTCATTACAGTGAATTCTTAGCATAGGTCATCCATGAACAATTCCTCAAGTTTTCTATAGAAGGAGTCTTCAAGCATGCTTCAGTTTTAGTTTACTTATTCTTATTCCAGCAAGCAGATAGATTTCAATTTCCACTACAAATACTCGATGAATATGGAAATGCACAGTGAGTGATTCATTGGATTTCCTTGGTAAGGAAGCATACAAATGAATTAAAATTCAGTGATTATGTGGACCAATTTTGTACATAGTTTCTTGCCTGCTTAACAACGATGTTGAACCTAGATTTGGACCTAAAATTAAGAGAATTATACATCACAGTGAACAAACAAAGATAGATGTCTCATACATGTATCAAAACTACATTGAGATTAGAGTGTATGGATGTGAATTTCCTCCATATAGGTTGCCTAAATTTGTTCCTATAAGAATTTTTGCATTGGATTATATTATGCAAATGATAAATATGGACAAGCTGCACTTTGTGAGAGCCAAAACGAAATCTCAACTCAAAATCAAAAAACAAGTTTGGCCTTTCATCTGTAATGCCAGGACAATAGCGAAAGAGGCATATCTTTGACTCAAAAAAATGAAATTTAAACTCAGTTTCACTTGGTCATATGATCCTTTAGGAATAATCTCAAAGTTGAGAGTAGAGTAAAAAACTACTCCTTATACTCATACTCCCAAACCTGAAATTGGTAAATATATGAACCAAGATCAATGGAAATAAAATACATTGCAGGAGGTAGAAGAAAGGGTACTTTCTACTACGAAATCACGGACTCCTGTGCCACATGAAAAGAAAGATAAAATACCAACGGAGGATGTTTCCCCTTCATTTTCATAAATTCAGGGGAAATAATTTCAAATATACAAAAAGAGGAAGACAACCAATCCAATAGATGAATCTTTGCAGGAATAAAATGTACAGTCTACAATAGTCTTGGTAGGTACTTATACTTCTACTTTCCCTCGAAATGAAGACATTTTCATAAGGTCACCATCATCATCAGCTTCTTAAGAACCACTCGAAACATCTCAATCAAGAGAATTTGTCCATGATCAAGCTGAACCAAATATATTTTCAAGGTATAAGGAAATCAAAATGAAGAATGAAATTTTGAAAGGAACAAGCTATTCTTAGTGTTGGAAGCAAACAACTTCATCAGAACACAATCTTCTCTCTAATTTTGACACTGAGAAAGGAAAAATGCAGATAGATTTCCTTGAAGTTGAAGTTCATTTTCGTAAAATTGCAGAGGACTAAAAAAATTATATCTTTTCTTTTAACATTGACCAAATCCATCATATTGATTAGATGGATATGCACAAGAAAACAAGTGAGATGTTATATTCTACCTTGACAAACTCAACAATGGAAGCATCTAGACTTCAGGCTTCAGTCAACAACATTCAGTCTCAATTAAAATTAGAAAAAATATGTTGTTTAGCTAAAGACACTAAGATAAAGTCTTTAGAGGTTTTAGTGATAAAACTAGGATATGATCCTAGTAATGGAAAATCTGCTCAGGAGATCATTAAGAGAAAAAATGTTGACATTGCAACCCTAAAGAAGCAACTCAAATTTCCATCTATTGAAGATCCACAAACAAAGGGAGTTAGTCAACGAGAAAAGGAAAAAGAATTTATGTTCAAAACAATTATTGAACATAATGGACAAATTAAAGAAATGGAGACTGAAATAGAAAAAATACTGAAGGAGAAACAAAAATAAACTAAATTAGCATTCATTCCTCTCAGAATAATTCCAATTATAGGTACATCAACAACAGGGGCTTCTACTTCAACAACTACTACAACAGAGACACAATCTACAGATACATCAGGAGAATTAATCAGAGCTATGGAAGACTTGTCTATCAGAGGGAAGGTGATTGAAAATCTAAAAGCTCAACTTAATAATCTCCAAGAGAAAAAATTAAAAATTGATAATGTGTATTTGTCAAAGATTCAAAAAACTCACATATTAACTTAGAGAATTGAACTTTTAGAGAATGAACCTTCCATGGCACAAACAATTGCAAAAGCAAAGGAACACATCTCGGTAGATTTTAATGAAGTTATGATTGAAATTTTGCCTTCCATTGAAATTATTTTCAAGCAAGAGAAATTGGTGTAGAAATTGGAAGAGTTTATAGAAGATATAAAGGAAAGTTTGGGTCAGAAACCAAGTGAAGCTACCACCCTAATAAGAATTCTGAATTCAGACACAAAAGAAGAAGTAGAAGAATATGATATTGTAGACAGAACTAAGACAACTGTTGAGGTAAGAAGAGTTCTTACGAAAAGGAATTCAATGCTACAGTTAGAGAGTAAATATCATAAATTGGAGGCTAACATTAAAAAATTCCACAGAAATTTCAATATACTTCATCAAAAGGTGCTTCTGGGTTTAAATGGAATGGGAGGTAAATTAGTTCAAGTAGAGAATTATCAACAAAATTTATATTCCATAGCAAGAGATAAATCAAAATTTTCCACCATAAATGGAACCATTACAGGGAAATATTACATGGAAGGTTTGAAGTTCGACTTACTTATCAACCATGAAATAAAATGTCCGTTTATAGTCAAGCCCACTTTCTAGAAATATACCGAGGTGGATGAAACCTATAGAAATTTAATCAAGCTCTCCACCCTAGATGAAGACAGATGGGATAAATTATGTCAACCTCTTGAGCAAAAATTTATTCATCTTCAACAATAAAGAAACAACATTTTTAGTCCAATTCATAATTAGAATCCTCAAAATCAGTGCCAGAGAGCTTTAGCAATTTAATTTTCCTGTATTGTTCTATTATATTTTTAAACAATTTTTTTAGGATATTTTATAGAAACATATTGATATTCAAAAATCAATATATTTTTACGAAATTGTGTAAATACTTCATATATCAAATTACAAAGGTTTGGAACTCATATGAAGAAAGAAGATCCTTGATGTAAATTTTTGCATGTAATGAAGTGACCAATTCGATTAATACGGAATTTTGTTATGGGATTCCTGTGTTAGGCAATTGGTGAAGTTTCCTCTCATGTAAAATTATTATTTTCCCAATTTTCCACATGTAGTTCTATCTCTATTGTTTAAAGAAGATTAAGGGATGAAATTGTTTGAATACACTCTGGTCTAGCTTATAAACAATATTCATGTTTTCACTCTGATATTAAGTATATAATTCATCCTAGCATGCTTTATATTTAATTGAATCTAAATATTTTCATCCCATTCACCCCACAAATGCTTGAAAGACCCAAAATCTTGCCTACATTTTGTTGTTACATCTATTCTATCATTCTTGTATTTGACCACCTAAGACTTATTACTCCATTACCCAATGGACTATTCATTTAGTTTCAACCAAATCTTTGAAAAAACCAAACTCAGAACTCAATAACTAGCATAATATCTCAGAACAACAAATCTAAATCCAATAGAGAGATCTCCCTCTGAAGCTGGAAGGGCTAGATCTTAGATTGGCAAGCGGTTTTGTGGTTACCTCTATGTTTCTCTCACAGCCTTAGCAAATTATATAGTGCTAACATTATGGTGACCATAATGGGGAATTTAGACAAATCTTACATAAATTGAAATTTTCCTTGACTATGAAATAGATGTTATTAAGGTTGTTTTCCTCCTAAATTTTGTGCATATTTCAATCTCTAAATAACCTATTGTAGATCTGGCTCTTAGAGAGATATACATTAGATCTCATTTGGATCTTAAACCACCAAAAATTGTAGATAGTCCTGAAAATTTTATCAAAAAGAAGGGTTTTACTCACAGCCAAGCAAGTAATATCCACTGCTCAGAGGTAATTCTCTCCCTGAAATTATTTTAACTGTAGAGGATATTGAATTTGATTTACCTTTTGAGCATAGCCTTTTCCATCCCTAGTCAAACAACTTTGTACCTGAGACAGTTTTTTATGAAAGTATTTTGAAACCATATCTCTCCAAGTGTTAACCTGTTAATTCGGACTTTGATGAAGATGTCATAAAATAGATTAATAAGATTGAAGTTTTGGTGAACGAATTAGATCAGTCCGTTCATTAAAATATTATTCATCAATGATCTAAATCTTCATATTTTTCTTGTTTTTCCTCAGCACCAACCCCGTCGGTGATTCCCCATATTGTTATTTCCCCTCCAGCAATTCCCCCCATTACCATTGTACCCATTTCATCTCCTATCCCTACCACCACTACACCAACACAACAAAGTATAATATTGCCCCATTTAATACCCCCAATATCCACATCTATTTTGGTTTCATCTTCTTCCCATTCCGATTTAATTATCATGGAAACTTGTTATGCCCCTTGGTCTTACCTGGAAAACTTAGTGCCATTCGATAAGATGTTCAGAGCCGAATACCTAAATTTGATGGCATAGGGCCAATCACTGATCAACAACATATAGACAGGATGAATGATTATTTATATTTGCAGTAAATTGATGAAGATGATGTGAAGATGATACTATTTGCCCAAAGTCTAACAAGAGAAGTTAAGAAATTGTTGAAGGCATTGCAGTTTTCCTCTATCCGAGATCTCACACAATTTCACCAAGCTTTCCTCACAGTATGGGAAATAAAGAAGAATCCTCTCCAAATCTTGACTGAATATGAGAGCATAAAGGGAGCCCCTAGTGAAACAAGACTATTGTGCTATATTCAGTAACATTTACAATTCTATCCCAACTAGAATACAACCCCCACCAAGACTAGCTCTGATCAAGTTTCCAGATGGTTTTGATCCAGACAGGTCTTACCACGTGAGGGAGAGAAATCTTGCTACCCTTGATGAAATGTAAAGGAATGCAGTGAGTGTGGAAGCAAATTTGTTGGAAAATAGATCCGTGTTAAAGGCTGAGAGGAGAGTCACTATTGAAGAAGAACCTATTTATTCCTCATGAGATGCTAAGTTGAATACCTTAGTTAAAACAATGGAGAGAATGATGGAAAGGATAAGTTTAACTGACAGGGATCCTCCAAGGGAAAATCAAGATGGCCCTCCAATTAGAAATCCTAGTTTTAGGAGAAGTCCACCCCAAGTTAAATAGAGAGAA
>APFE030970255.1:1426-63419 GCA_000404065.3 Pinus taeda
TGTTGGCATTATGATGCATGTGTTGTACTTGATGGCAACCCTCTCATAGAAGATCATCTCACTTGTATACATTCAGAAGATATATCAAATGTGATAGAGTGCATGGGTTACCGGACAGCAAAAGGGATCAGATGACAGTTCACAAGTAAGCTTTGCCATCAAGTCCAAAGGGGGAGATTGTTGGCATTATGGCTAAAGTGTTGTCCTTGATGGCAACCAATTCAGGTGATGAATCAATGTACAACAGGACAGTAGCAGAGCTTGTGTACAACAGGAAAGTAGCAGAGATTGATGATCAGCTATCAAATATTGGAGAAAATAAGAGGTACGCAGGTACACCTTTCATAAGATGCGTACACGTAGGCCAGTGTTACATAAAGTGCGTACATACCCGCAGTTATCCAGTTCATGGGGTGCGTACCCCCAGTGCACACACTCCAAGACAGTAAAGCGCGCACATGTGGGGTTACTTATGTTTTACCCTTGGTATTTAGCCGACGGTATTGTGTTATCATGGTTTTGGCCCGTGGTGTTGTTTATTTTATTATTATTATTGAGCCCCATGATCCTTGATTTAAGGATGAGCTTGCCTATATAAAGAAGAGGAGATCATTTGGCTTAATGTGTGCTTGGGTTGAATATCTTAAGAAGCTAGATCTGAAGTTCTAGTGATGGGTTATGAGAGATGTCTAGATCTAAATAAGGCGAATCTACTGATGAATTGAGATTTCTTCGGTGCATGTTCAGATCTGTAGATCTGACTGTCTGGGTTACTCTTGAAGTCTTGAAATTATCTATACCCGGAGGTACGCAGGACCAGCGAAAGAAAAGTGTGGAGATACGCAGGCACAGAAGCGTTGCAGGTGCGCAGATACGCAGGAGAAGAAGCACTGCAGTTGCGGAGGGGCGCAGGCAGTTGATTGGACATAGAGCGCACGTACGCAGGAAGACAGTGAGGCGCTGTGCACACATACGCAGGGAAGTAGTTGAATACAGTGCGTACTTATACGCAGCTGTTATATGGGTGAAGCTGCGTACCCCTCTTGAGATCTATTTAGCTGTACATGTCTATCATTGCTGTGATCTGGGTTTTGAAGTAATGTCTGATGTCTGATATCATGTTCTGGTAACAACAGTCTGAGAGGAGATTGATTAAATATTGATGGATAAATGGATCAGGTTCTTAATAGCTCATCTTTATGTGATCTGATTGACTAGATCTGGTTGATGAATCACTTGTATATATATATTGATCTAGTGCTTGGGTAATTCAGAAGGTTGTTTGATTATGAGCTTCAATGTGGTTACTGGGTCCAGTATGAAAATTGGATGAAATGTGGCCCTTTCAGATTATGTGTTGTGCTTCAGTGTATCCAGTGTGAAAATTGATGAAACGTGGTACCTGGAGGAGACAAGATTGTAGGTCAGCACCTACGTACTAGTATCTAAGCTAGTACAAGAGCTAAAGGAAATCTTTGGAGCATTGTAGCAGGTAGTAGCCTGCGTACTAGTAAATGGATCAGCTAGTACAAGAGCAAAAGGGGTTGTAGCTCCCGTACTGGTATAAGGCTGCACCAGTACAAAATATTGTAAAAGGATTTTCTTATTAAGAAGAAGATTGAGATGACTTGCAGCAGGTGGTTTTCTCCCACATTGGGTTTCCACCTTATATCATGGTGTTCATTTGTGTGCCTTATGTGTGATGATCTATTCTATGTTACTGCATCTGTTAACTGATAATATGGTTGATAATGTTCTAATGCACTCATTGAAGATCAATTAACTTAATCATAAGAAGTTGTGGAAGTAGCATATAAGAATCTGGTTATGGAAATGGAAAAGTTTTATTAATGTGATAATACTGATTCACCCCCCCCCTCTCAGTATTATTTCCAACAGGAAGGTGAGGCCACTCAGCTCTCTTTCTCTTAATGGAACATGGATGCAAGTACAAAGAAGGCATATGGCCCATGGGATACTATAATGCACAAATCCTCTCTGTGTGCTTTCTACCTATCCCTCTCAGGTAATATGTTTGTCTATGGGACAATATGCACTAGAAACATAATGAAACCCTTTTTCCTCCTAGTGGTTTGATTATAACGCAACACGATAACCTACTAATGATTAGGTTTGACTCCTTCAACTCTTAACTAGAGTTACAACATGGAATATTCTAGGGTGATCCTTGTCATGATAACGTAGTTAGCCCATTTTCCATGAGTAATGGGAGCTAATATGGAATCCTCTCGAATTACAGTGATCAACATAGGAAGGTTGACTTATGAGTGGCATAAATTTTGCATATGGATTCTAATTGAGGTGATTCTTGTGCCCTCAGAAATATCTCTATGTGTAGAATGATAAGAATAGGTGTTTCCCTAGATATACAAAGTTTTACCCCAAAAAAATGTTTTTTAATGCCTCAGACTACTCCCGAATGGTTTCAAACCTCGATTTTCCAAATTGGGTCCTGCAGGTAAAAATGGTCTTGCAGCTAATTCATTCACTTTTTCCACTATGAAAGCATTGAGATGGATGAAAAATAATATAATGATCTAATTCAAATCACACCTCCCCATTTTGGGAGGTGTTTGGTTCCCAAAAGATTCTACTTAATGAAGTTAGGAAATTTTTCGTCCACCTTCTCTCGAGTGTACCATTTAGCCTTACCTAGAAGTTGTTCTTTCAACCCAATCTGCCAAACGTCATGTTTGCCCTACTCTTATAGTTATGGACCTCTTCTACAAAATTGTATCTTCTTTTAAGTATGCCTAAGCATCTAGTGCCAAATTCTCTACATTAGGTAGGACTTGTTCCTCTTCCTCGTATAGCATGGAAGGCTCATAGAGTTTCAAATTCTCTACATTCACCATTGAGTAAATGTGTATGTATGGGGGTAGACTGGTTCTATAGGCATTATCTCCCACCTTTTCTAGTAACTCAAAGGGACTATATCACAAATCCTTTATTTTCTTATAAGGACCCTGTAGCCACTCCTTCAATTGTAACCATACTTTGTCTCCCACCTTGAAGGACTTCTTTATTCTATGTTGATCATGGTTGGCCTTATATTTTTTCTGTGACTTTTTTTTTGTCTCATGTACCTATATATGGATTTTTCAAATATTTTCAACAATTTTTTCTATCGTTAAAGCATCCCTTGTAATATCCTCCCTCACTCCTACTTGTTACCCATATGTAATATTTAAAGGTGAATGTGGTAAATATTTAAAACAAGTTTCAAATAGGGACTTACTAGTAGAAGAGTGGGCTACTCTATTATAAAAGTGATGTATATACCATGTTTTCATCCGAGGTCTTTAAATGCTTCTAGTTGTAAACCCTCAAAAGTTGCACTAATTATGTTAACCCATTTGTCCCTGGATGGAATGTTGTAGATCTCTTAAACTTCATGTGCATATTATCCCACGGTGTAGTCCAAAATGCACTAAGAAATATTGTGTCCCTATTTGAAACGATGCTTGTTGGTATCCCAAAATGCACTGAGACTTGTCCAAAGAACAAGTTTGTTGCTTCTTGTTGGTTGATGGTATTTTTACAGGGCATCATGGCACACATCTTGTTGAACCTGTCAACTACCACGAATAGGTAGTCACATCCCTTCCTAGGTGTTGGTAAATATCCCAATAATTCCATGGAAATTCTCCCAAGGACGAGTGGGTACAGGTAAAGGATCATAGAGACCTTGCTTCTTGTTACTAGGCTTATTGGCACAATAAAGCATGCATCCTTTTATGAACCTAGCTACTTGTTCTTGCATCTTGGGCCAATAAATATACCTCTACAATTTGTCCATTGTCTTCCCTACACCAAAGTGCCATGCAACCTTGGAGGTGTGAACCTCTTTAATCAACAAGAATCAGTCACCTTTAAGAACAACTTATCCAACCTATAGAGTAACTTATCTTGGAGATGGTAGTCAATGGTGTTATCACCATCATGCACGTGACTTTAGCTCTGCAACTACTGAAACACCTCCTTGGATTCCTCATCCTTTGAATATGCCTCTATGTATACATCATGGATGAATGCCTCCATGTGCATCAAAGTTCCCACAACTATGATCTTTGATGTGGGTGGCCTTGAAAGCATATCATCCAACATGTTTGTGTTGCTCTTATTATACTTGATCACTAAATGAAATTGTTCTAGAACCCCACACCTATAATGCCTAATTTGTTGTACCCTATTAGGCCTTGCAAACATTGTAGTAGCCAGTGATATGTGTGGATTACTGTCTCTTTTCCCATCATCTAGTGTTTCCACTTTTTCACATCTTGCACCAAGGAATAGATATCCTTGTCAAGGGTAGGGTAGTTAAAAATTGTCCCACGAAATACTTCAGAATGGTAGCATATATGCCTTCTTCCCTACATCGAAACCACTCCCATAACATATCCACTCGCATTTGTCTCCACTTCGAAGGGATATTGCAATTTTGGTAATGATAAAACTAGTGGTTGACTAATCTTCTCCTTTATCTCATCAAAGGCCCTCTATTTACCCTTTCCACACTAGAAACTCTTTCCACTTTCTATTATGGCATGGAGTGGTGCTACTATTGTTGAAAATGAGGATATGCATTTTCTCAAGTATTGTTCTTCCCCATCGAAACTCCTAACCTCAAAAACATGAGTAGGCATTGGCCATTTCATGATGGCCTCCATCTTGGCAAGATCTACCTTCAACTCTCCTCCACCTATCACATACCCAAAATAAACCAAATATTATTGTGAAAACTCACACTTCTTGATATTTTCTAGTAGTTAGTGCTTCTTTAATGTCTTCAACACCTACGTCAAATGTGAGATGTGCTCCTCCCAGGTAGCACTATATACCACTATATCATCCAAATAGACAATAACAAATGAACCCATAAAAGGATGCAATTTATCATTTATTAACCTCGTAAATGTAGTCGGTGCATTGCATAGGCCAAATGTCATGACTAACCACTCATATAAACCTTCCTTGGTTTTGAAGGTGGTCTTCTAGGTATCTTCTTCTCTAACTCGAACTTGCTGATATCCAGACTTTAATTCTAGCTTTGTGAAGTATTTTGCTTGTTGTAACTGATCCAGTAGATCATTTATTCTAGGTAAGGGTTCCAGTTCTTGAGCATAATTTTTTTCAACATCCAATAATCTATACTCATTCACTAAGTCCCATCCTTCTTTGGAACAATGTGGATTGGTAACCCACATGGTGATGTACTTATTCGAATGACACCTTGTTCTAATAGTTGCTGCAACTATTTCTTCACCTCGCTTCTATAACAGTCTGCCTATACAACCCAATGTTTGGAAATGGGGAGTTCAAAAATAGCTAGATCTCATGCTCCACTTCCCTTTTGGGTGGTAACCCTTTAGGATTCTGGAACACATCCATGTATGCTTATAAAAAATCCTCTAGTTATTTTTTTTTGTTTCTTAGCACACCCCTTCGGGAACGTCTTTGCTCTTATTGACTCTTCTACAAATTGATTTTCTCCTTAAAATAATAAAACATACTTCTTGTTTGAACTGATCAATTTCTTAGCTTAGTAGGCACTTACTCGTGAAATTTTGGACTTGCCACTGTGCACATTGATGGTGAAGGGTTTTCCATCCTTGATGGGGTGGTACTGGTTGAATCTCTACATGAAGATTGTATTTCACATGTACATATAGGGACTTCCAAATACCACTCCACATACATCAAGGGCAACTACATCTAGTTCTATTTCATCAATAAAATAGCACTAATAACAAATCTAATTTTGCATTATTTTTTTTATCTTTATCTTTGCATCTTTATTTACCCATCCCAATGAATATGGGCTTGGATGATCATGAACTTCCAATCCTTATTTGTTGACCAACTCTATTACAATGAGATTTCTTGTGATCCTGAGTCGAACAGAGCATCAACCTTGATATTTTTAACACATATCTTTATATGGAAGGGTGTAGTCTTTTTGTTTTCTTCATGTTGTTGGAGGCTACTGTTGGGTGCGGGATTTCCCAAGGGTAGTTTTGGGGATTTTGGTCCATTTTTTGTAATCCTAATGTAAAGACTCTATATTTTGTGGTCGCGAAGCGCGTACTTGTTAAAGAGTCATAGGGTTGTTCGCCCTAATTTTGATAATGTAATGTCGGCTATAAAAGATCTAGCCATGGCCCGCGAACCATGGGATTGTATGAATAGAGTGAAGCTCTAAGTAGTTAAGGCATAAATCAAATCAATGACCAAGAATTGAGTCATATATTTGGAGTAGAAGTCTAAGTTTGGGTCGTAGCGTAGGTAGAGGCTCTGCAGCTGAGTGCGCAGAGGCCTAGAAGTTCGCAACTGAGTGCACGGACCTCTGTAGCTCAGTGCGCAAGGTGAGTCGAGTCTGTAATCATCTGGAATTATCAATAAAGAGAAGTATTCTATAATTTATGCATCTTTATTTCCTGTTTATGCATCTATTATATTGGGTATGAGTTTCAATTATAATGCTTATATGATGCATGAATGTGTATAACTATATTGGTTAAGTGAACGCAAGTAAGAACATCTGTTTACGCAAAGCTAACGAAGGTCTGTTAATAAGATAAGTAAGATACTTATCATAGTTTGGTAAATATCACAGTTCGTTGCCCTAGCAGCGTGAAAGCATATCAACCTCTGGTTAGGGCTACGCAGAAGCCGATTGTAGAACAAAAGGATAAACAACCTGCGTGAAGGCGGGTATAGTTGGGATAAACTGACATCACATCCATCTGAAAGGTGCAGAAACATGGTTCCAGTATCCCCCTGTTAGGTTCCTATACCAATAGGAGTCATAATTTTGAATGACAAAGGTTAAGCCTTGTAATATTGTACATACCTTTGCTTTTTGCAAACGTTTTCCCATATAAAAATTAAAAAATGTAAAGAGGGTATGTCCTTAAAAGAAATATCAAAGGACAAAAAGAATAAGAGAAGGTAAAAAAATGAAAATATATGAACCCCAAAAGAAAAAAGAGACCATGAAAATGTGCAAGTCTAAATGCCACTCCTATTTACTTTTATGCATAATAATGATTGTGTGCAGCTTGTTATTCATGCCACAATTTATGGTAATCAACTGTTTAATCTTGGTTATTTCATGATTTGAATTTTATGTTTATAGTTAGAGAATAAAATCTGACCAAACAGTTTAATCTTGGCAGATCATTAAGTAGGTAGAGAAAATAAAAGGAGCTCATCAGTTTAATCTGAGCCCTTGGATGACATAAGGTTAGAATTAGATAGATTACTTTTCAAAAGAAAAATGGATGATAATGGTTTGCTAGTCTAAATGCACCCAAATAAAATGAAGAAAACATGTTAGGGTAAGTAAATGGATAAGTAGAAGAAAGGTTGTTGAAGTATAAAGTTGACTGGATCAAAACACATTCATCATGCTTAGACATATGTGCTAATATTTATGATCAATTATGAAGGCAAAAGAAAAGGTTTACAAGTTAATTTAATTAACCCCCCCAGTCATTTTTTCCCCTATACTTACTAATTTCCTACCCACAAGCATGTTCTAGTACTTTTAATCCTTCAAGTCAAAAAGGCTCAGAGAATTTCTCTAACTTTTGGTGGGACCGGACCCTCGGCTTAATGACTTATGGACATCAAGTGTTAGAATCTCATTCATAAAATTCACCCCCCTTCATTTCCCTAATAAAACCCCTTTTCCTAAGGTTAAACTCCATTTGCCTGTGAAAAGTAAACAACTGCATGTTAAATTCCATTTCATTCAAAAAACCCACAAAAAGGCTTGATCCTAAGTAGAAGTGTTAAATGATTATGTGGGGCATCATAATAAACAAATCGCGCCTAAAAATATTATTTTACACTATGCCCAGTGTATTTTACATTCCCGCACATTCATTTCATATTAACATGCTAACTTAATGTATTACCTCCCCAATATACTTTTTTCTGTATTAAATAAATCCTCCTTATATAATATCCCAACCCAGAGTTTAATTATAAACTATAGTTTTACCCTTTATTTCATACCTCCTCGACGAACCCCTCTTAACTCACCAACCCTTGGTAAAGTGAAGAAAATCCCTCCGTTTAAACCCATGGTCCCACTTCATTAAAACCCTTCCAATCAATTTAATCTCATATTTAACCTACAATTAATCACAAACCACTTGTGATTGAAGCCTCGGGCCCCCTAACATTTTCCCCATCCCGTCTGTGCTAATTCATCACCCGACTGTCGTCCGATTGTCAGCGCCCAAATTCGAGATCGACAGCCATATCGGCCGCGCCTGATGGCCGATCGTTATCGCCTGATAAAGCAGTTTTCCCCTGAACCCCAAATGCTACGTGTCAGGCACGAAGGTAGATTGGGTGACCCCTCCCAAATACCACCTGCGCCACAAAAGCAGTGCGATGGCTCGGAAAACCGCCTCCCTGCATAAGACAAGATCTTCACTGTTCACTTAACTAATCCTGTGCCAAATTTAAAATTTGCCCATTAAAACCCTGAAAACCCTCGTTTTCATTTCTTTTGCCCCATTTCACAGTAAAACCTATCTAACCCTTCTAGCGCCACCCTGAACCTTTGCAACACAATTCGACCTCCGATTACTTTCAAAAACATTGCCATGACTCCTTCCCCAGACATCCCTATGTAATAAAACCATCAGTTGCATTTCCTACCAACCTATGTTTTCTGAATGGTTGTTGTATTTTGCAGGTAACTAGCAGAAGACTAGAGCTTGGATAAACAATTTTGATACTAGTCACAAAAATTGTTTACTCCAAAACCCGAAAGGAAATCTATTTAAAAACCTTCATTCATTCAGAAGAAAACAGTGATACACAGAACAAAGAAAGAAATCATTCACACAGAGACATTGACTGTTAAAACAAAGAAATCAGACAGAGCATACAGTCAAAAGACAAACAGATCAAACATACAGAAAGTTGATCAATATCCATTACCATATGCTGATACAAATAAAAGACTAAATGATTTACTGTTGAAATATACAGTAAAAAGTTAAAATGTATATTAAAAGTAAAAACACAGTAAAGGATATTGACAGGTCATCAAAGTAAAAGTGTATCAGATGAAAGAGTATTATTAAAAGTGTATCAGATTGAAAAATCAAAGTGAAGATAGATGAAATTAGAGCAGGAATGGTACATTTTCTAGAAATTTATTGTTTAACCCATAATTTTGCATAAACTATTGTGGCTAATCCAAGATGAATTTTGAGAAATTGGAGGAGGTTTGTGTTCCTAAAAGTCCAATCTACAAAAACTATCTCAAGTTTTACACAGGCATTACAAAAAGGGAGATAAATGCATATCTTCACAGCCTATTTTTCGGACTGTGCAAAGTCTTGTTTTTGACATCTTTTTGCAGAGAATATTGTGAACAGTTGGAGCTGAATTTTGGGAAACTGAAAGAGGTTTATCTCAATAACCTGCTTATATACAATAACCTCTTTCAATTTTTAGATACCTATCTCGGATTGAGATATACAAAGGTATCACTGGACCCTAATTTTGCAGAATTTCTGGGGCAGAATGCACAAAGGAGGGATGTAGTTAGTGACTTGGAAGCCTCATCATCAATTAAGAGTTGCTATCAAATTTGAATTTCTCTTCTTTGTTACCACCAATACATAAATATAGTGTTAAATAGATTCATTAATTTTGATTGTCCTTTATTTAAGTTCTATTAATGTAAAACAGTTTGAGATATTTGTAAAACCAATCTTGATATTTTTTCAAGATATTTCAGTTTAGAATTTGTATAAATACTTCTTCATTTGGAGAATTTTAGGGTGAATTCTTAGACATTTCTATAGACTTCTTGATCAAAATATTGTAAATCCATTGGAGCATTAACTGAGCGAGCAAGCTGGATTGATGAATAAAGACCAGATATTTCAAAGGATTCATGTGTTGAGCGAAGTGCAAACAAGTATTTTCTCACATTGTTGTTATATTTCTTAAAGTTTTTCTGTAATGTATATCTGAATCTGAATGTTATAAGTGGAGTATTATCTCAGAATTTGTTTAATTACACTTTGTTTTAACAGCTGGGCAAATACATGTTTTCTACTGATATCTAAGTTAAGCAATTCTTAATTTCTCCTTAGTTTAGGTTGTTTCTTTATAATCTATAGCAAAGGATTCTTAATTGCCTTTGTTTCCGATTACCCTTTGTTCCTCGTTTCAATCCTGGTCTGAGAATTCTTAATTTCTCTCTCACCCTAGTTAAAACCTTTTCACCCCTCTGGCCCAAAGACCTCTACTATACTCTGTCATCTTGCCCTTTGAACATTCCCTTTAGTGAGTTGATCTAGTTATGCTACGCTTCTGTTGAATCAATATCCCAATGGTCTAAAAACATCATTCTATCCATCTGTTTTAAGGATCACACCATCCAATCTTCAATACAAATCAAAAACCCCCTTAACATTCATAACTAGCCTAAAATTCAAACAAACAAAGCTAAATCGTATAGAGAGAGACCTCTCTGAGCCTAGGTTGGCTAGAGCCTATGCTCCAAAAGTGGTTTGTGGTTACCTCAGTGACTTCTTTCTTTAACCTTGAGAAAATACTGAGTGATAACGTAGTGGCGACCATACTGGGGAAGACTAACATTTTCTTCAGAAATATTTTATAGGTTCAGATCTGATCTATGATGGTGGATAGTGATCGGACACCCAAAGGTAAAAATCATCCACCTGGCGACTCCAAATCAATTTTACAATCAAGACTCCACTAGAGGAATGAACCTGAAAGAACAATATGAAAAGATCGGGCTTTTAACTTGGATTGTTATTCAAGACATTATGTTCTTTCTCATCAAGAAATTTTTTCAATGTATATTGTATTTTAGAGAAGATCTTAGATTAATTTTTGATTGTTTTCCTTTGAAAATTGTAAATATATATCCTCCTCATCCATTTAAGCAACTTTCTTCTAAATCTTATGATGATCATTTTCCGATTGAGGAGCATCAAACAATCAAGGCTAATCATACAATCCCTGTACATATTCATGTACCTTGTAAAGTTCCTAATAGATATAAGCCCCTCATATTACCTCCTATACTCCATGATTTCCCTAATAATTATTACAAGTATCTCCCTCGGTTTGATGGAGAGAAGGGTATCACTGCCCAAAAACATATTCAAGGTTTTGAGAATTATCTAGACTTATTTGAGATTGATGAAGATGATGTTAGAATGAGACTTTTTGCTCTCTCCTTGCAAAGTGGAGCAAAGAGTTGGTCCAAGAATTTACCTGCTGCAAGCATCTCAAATTTCCAACAGTTTGTCAAAATTTTCCTTGATAGATGGACAATAAAGGTTAATCTTTTTGTTATCATAGAAGAACATAATCAGTTAAAAAGACAACCAAATCAAATAATACAACAATTTTATGACAGATTTAATCAATTTTATTATTCAATGCCGTCAAATATAAGACCTCCCCCTGATTCAACTCTCTTGCATTATCCAAAAGAATTTGATCCAGAGATAGAATTTCAGCTAAGAGAAAGAAACCAGACCAATTTTGGTTCATTGTAAGGGTTGTATGGGAAGCGCAAGGTGTCGCAGATG
The DNA here is from genome assembly GCA_000404065.3 of Pinus taeda. Lineage (NCBI taxonomy): Eukaryota > Viridiplantae > Streptophyta > Pinopsida > Pinales > Pinaceae > Pinus > Pinus taeda. The sequence goes on from APFE030970255.1 coordinate 13,051, forward strand.
ATAACATAAAGAAGGAAACATTGGTTAGTGCTCTGCAAGATCATGCGCTAACCTGGGATATTAAGTACTCCTGCGATAACCTAAATGCTAGAATAGCAGATGTCCAAACAACACTAAATAGGAAATTTAGCAGGCCTAAATCTGAAGCGCAGTCGATTGTGGGATTCAAAGAGATCTCAATGCTACCAGGAGAGACCTTGGGAACTAGATCAGAGGATGAAATTTGTGATCCGCGAAGCCAACATGAATTTAACGGATGGACAACATCGCGAGTGGTTTGTAGCCTCACTACTACCACATTTAAGGAGTGTGTTATCGCAGCAGAAGATAACAACTCAGACAGAGACCTTGGAGATTTCCATGAGACTAGATGAGACTCCGATGCAAGATCCTAATCTAGGAGTTTAGCAGATCCACGCACAGCTGAAGAATTTGTGCCTTCAAATGTAGAGCTTGAAGCAAGATAGGACATTCGGCCAGAGGTACGCGAAGAAGTATGGTGCATGAAATGCAAGAGTCAGGGTCATGACAATGACCATTGCTCGGTCTTTACAAATTACCTTGCAGGAGGAGGGCCGATGCCTCTAAGGCTGGAAGCTCAAGCAAGACTTAGCGAATTGATGATGGATAGAACACCCACCTTCAAGGTTCAAGCCGAAACGCGGCCCCTTGACCAGAATGCAGGGATGGCACAGACAGGATTTTAGGGGTGCAGACGAGGCCGAGGTGGAGGAGGACCTGGTAGAGGTCGCAGAGAGTTGATTTGCTACAATTGCAGAGGACCAGGACACTATGCATGTGATTGCACTAATCCAATGTGCCCATCGTGCAAGTATTGCACGCTGTTTGATCATGAGACAGAAGATTATCCTATACTGATAGCTAGGATACGTGACAAAGGAGCACTACCGCCTCCCCCAACTCAGAACCTGCAGATGATGAGCTATGAGCCACGCAAGGAAGATCTGAACATAAATATAGTGCTTCAAAGTGGAATCACAATGGGAGATGACAAGGGAAAATAACCGGAAGACAGTACATGGGTTCACAAAGCCCCGGTAAAAGAAGTCGAGTTTGATTTGGAGCGCACTTGGGAAACCTTCATGGAAGCGAAGAAGAGCGTCGCTGAGGCCTCCACTTCAGGAAGCAAGGATAAACCGGAGCCGGAGATGGACCCCTCTATGCTGACAACTTTCCTCAAAACCTGTATGAATTTATTGCGCGACAGTAACGCTGTGAAAGGGTTACAGAAACTTATAAATAGGTGTGTTGGGACCACGCCAGGTGAACCACGCGTAGTCCAGAAGATCTGAAAGCATAAGACAAGGACGGGACGTCAAATGAGACTGACCGCGCAGATCAGAGAATACGAGATAGATCAAGTCATTTTGGATTTGGGATCAGATGCGAATATTCTACCGAAACAGACATGGGAGCGAATGTGGATACTTGCGCTGCAATGGTCTCCAATTCAGCTAAGGATGGCGAATCAGCAGAAAATATACCCATGTGGCGGTTGCAGGGAATAACCATGGATATTGAGGGAGCAAGCATGCTGGTAGACTTTGAAGTCATAGAGATTGTTGATGACAGCAATCCCTACCCCGCGCTCTTGGGAATTGACTGGGCTATCGATATGAACAGGGTAATCAATTTGAAGAAGAGCAAGATGATTTTTGAGAAGAAGTCACTACGCGTAATAATACCCCTCGATCCTGTTGAAGGATCGCGCTATACGGATCTGATCTACAACTATGAGAGCAATGATGATATGGACTGCATCTATAAGATAACAGTGCGAGACCAAGACTAGGTGAATCCCACCGCAGATGGGCAGATTACAAGGGAACGCAAGAGTTCCTGCACTTCAGATTCCGACGAAGAAATAGAACAATGGCAGAATCGGTTACATGAAGTAACTACGTTGAATTGCAATATGATGACCAAGTCGCTACGTTGTGTGTCGTCAGAGGTAATAAATTTGGCTACTTACGATGGACTGAATGAGGTTGATGTCTTTATGGATGCATTTGAAAGAAAGGTGCCAAAAAAACAATGCTTCCAGGCCTTGGATTGGGTACTGCGTGCTATGCCCGCAAGATGGTGGGGTATGCACAAAGGAAGCTTTGAGGACTGGTGCAAATGTAGGAAAATGATGCGAACACGATTTGGGAAGCCTAAGATTCGACTAACAGACAAGTATGATGGGCAGAATGATCCATGCACATGGATGCAGGCCTATGGAGAAAAGCCCCATCCTGAGCAGGTGCACCTGTACTCTGTGCTAAAGTACTTGGTCAATAAGCTTGTGTTGGGGGGGGCGCATCTGCATATGGGTATTATTGTTCTGGGAATACGATTTTGAAGTTTTTGTGAAGCTTGGATGGTTGAACACGAGACCTGACCACCTGTCGCGCATCGAGACAAGGGAGGAACCCACTAATTTGGTGGAAGGATTACCTGACGTGCAACTTTTCGCTATGTGTGTTCTGGATGGACATTTCGAGGACATAATACATTTCATAACAACAGGAACTGTGCTGGAAGGACACTCTGTCCAACAAAAGAAGGAATTAGTGGTGCACGCGAAAAAATTCTCTGTCATTGTTGGGCATCTTTACAATATGGGGAGTAGTGAGATACTATGAAGGTGTGTACCTGAGTTTGAACGAAGCAGCATCCTCATGGACTCTTATGGGGGTGTTGCAGGAGGACATTATGCAGGGAGAGCAACCGTGCAAAAGACTTTACGCGCAAGGTTGTGGTGGCCAAACCTTCATCAGGATTGAAAAGCATATTACAAGGCGTGCGACGTATGTCAGAGTACAGATAGGCCATCATAGAGGGATGAAATTCCTTTGAATCCACAAATGACGTTGCAACCCTTCGAGAAGTGGGCAATAGATTTTTGTAGGACTAATTCAGCCCCGAGGAAAGACAAGTGTGAGGTATATTATCAGTGCGGCGAAGTACTTGTCTCGTTGGGAAAAAGCGTAGCTGGTGAAGGATTGCACAGGCGTGACTGCCACGAAGTTTCTCTTTGAGCATGTACTGGTGTGATTTGGATGCCCAAATATTTTGATGAGTGATTGGGGTATGCACTTTCTGAACGAAACGATCGGTGCACTGACAGAAGAATTTCAGGTGTATCATCAAAAGATGACACCCTTATCACCCACAGGATAACAAAACAGTGGAGGTGTTCAACAAAGTGCTTGAAAATGCGCTGGCTAAGGTATGCAATGCTCAATCAAGTGATTGGGACCTGCACATACCTGTAGTATTATGGGCATATCGGACGACATGAAAGAAGTTGTCAGGAAAGACACCTTTTTGGCTTGTCTATGGAGTGGAAACCATAATTCCTATGGAATATTCCATGCCTCGTCTGCACATAGCAGCGCTCACAGATATGACGAATCGTGGAGCCCTGGAAGAGAGGGTCGCGCAGTTGGATGAGCTCAAAGAAGAGAGATTTTTGGCTGCATTTCACCAGCAAGTCCAAAAGTAGCGCGAAAAGGCATGGTACGACTGACATATTAAGCTATGCACCTTTAAGGTGAATGAATTGGTGCTATTATATAATAGTAAGTTTGATAAATTTCCAGGGAAACTCAGAATGCATTGGCTAGGGCCATATGTTATTAAGGAGATTACCGACGATGGCGCGGTCCAGTTGGTTAAGTTAAATGGAGATCCCTTCCCAGGAAAAGTGAATGGTAGTCGTTTGAAGCCATATACAGGTGGCCCAGCCATCTGACTAGCCGACTGAAGCACAGTCTTAGCGCTCTAGGCATTTAAAAGGAGGCATGGGACTATAAGCTACACTGCCCGGGAGCTGCGTAATGTCAGGACTGCGCGAAGTGTCACAGGTTCCGCGACAATGCAAAGATAACTTCATTGGTGTGAAGGTCAGCTGGAAAGTGGCCGTTAAAGTCACTATTCATAATTTCATGGTTTGTTTCAGGCCAAATGGAGCGGGCGACAGACATTTAAGGCGAAATATATGGGCTATATTCTTGAAAATCTACTGCCAATCTAGCATTAATGGACCAAATGTGGGGGGAACGGTTGAATTCAAATTCAAAAGGCCCTATAAATTACGAGTAGTTGTCCAGTGAAAAACACTTGGCATTTGGAGAACTGAGTTGTTACGCTATCAAGTGTGCCTGGAACTTTCGAACTTTAAGGTTGTGAGAGCAAGTTCAGTGTGCTGCCGAAGTTGCAGCGATCCAAACAGATCTGGGAGGTCTTCGTGCTAAGATCTCTACACCTACAGAGTAACTCGAGGGCGGGTCACAATGTTTGTGTTGGGGGCCTGTTGGGCACAGGATCCCCCAAGGGCAGTTTTGGGGCTTAAAGCCCATATTTTGGTCGAATTTTTGTAATCCTAATGTAAAGACTCCACATTTTGTGGTTGCGGAGCACATAGTTGTTAAAGAGTGATAGGGTTGTCCGCCCTTATTTTGATAATGTAATGTTGGTTGTAAAAGATCTACCCATGGTCTGCAGACCATGGGATTGTATAAATAGAGCGAAGCTCTAAGTAGTTAAGGCATAAATCAAATCAATGAAATCAATGACAAAGGATTGAGTCATATCTTTGGAGTAGAAGTATAATTTTGGGTTGTAGCGTAGGTAGAGGCTCTGTAGCTGAGTGTGCAGAGGCCTAGAAGTCCGCAGCTGAGTGTGCAGACCCCTGCAGTTGAGTGCGCAGGGTGAGTCGAGTCTGTAATCATATGGAATTATCAATAAAAAGAAGTATTTTATAATTTATGCGTCTTTATTTCATATTTATGCATTTGTTATATTGGGTATGAATTTCACTTATAATGCTTATATGATGCGCGAATGTTTATAACTGTATTGGTTAAGTGAACGCAAGTAAGAACATTTGTTTACGCAAAGCTAACGAAGGTTTGTTAATAAGATAAGTAAGATACTTAGCATAGTTTGGGAAATATCACATTCGCTGCCCTAGCAGCATGAAAGCATATCAACCTCTGGTTAGGGCTGCGTGGAAGCCGATTGTAACAGTTTGCGAGGGTATTGAAAGGTAGAACAGAGGGATAAGCAACCTGCGTGAAGGCAGGTATAGTTGGGATAAACCGATATCACATCCATCTCAAGGGTGCGGAAACTTGGTTCCAACATCCCCCCATACTGCTTCGGGTGAGACTTCAATCCACGCTCTGCGAGCTGATGCCAAAAGGGCCAGTAGTGTAGGGATTTGTTTGGCTAACTAATGTTGAACTTGGGTCAGGCCCCCATAAGCCAACAACTACTTAGATTCACCTCATTTTGCATTGATGTACATAATATTTTCTCATCCATGTTTGAGTTGCTTTCAACCTATTTGCTTGAATCATTGACCATGAGATTCTTCTTTTTATTATCTTTCTTTTTGTTCTTCAAATTAAGCTTTAGATGCAACCTCTAACACTTTTCCTTTTTATGGCTATTAATGTTACAATGGTTGTAGTCGTTGCTAGGATCTTTGCACTAGAGTGTTGTGGTTTCCATATTTTTATTTTTTCCCTCTTTCCACTTATTTTTTCCCTCCTTAGAAGTGTCTTAGTGCTACTTCTACTTCGATCCATTTGATTGCCCTTTCTCCTAGTGTATGGTCTCCAAGCATCGTTCCTATACACAATCCGCATCCACCGATTTAGGATTGAACAACATCACTTGCCTCCATATATGGCTATGTAGACCCCCTAAATACTTGAGGAGTATATATGGGTTCTTTGGGATATACCTCTCATTATGGCCATCTTTCTAAATTATGTGATGTACTATCATACACTTTGCCCCTACTTCTTCCTGAACTAGTGCCATTGCATCCACTAGTCCTCTACATACGATAGGGTAAAATTGTGAATTTATGAGGGTTTTAAAGTCCTCCCATTTAGTCACTCAAGTATCTCCCTCCAACCTCAAGGCCTTCATGTGGCTTTCCCACCAGGTAAGGGCATGGTCATTTGTTATAACATATTTTTCCACTCCTATTCATCAAAGGCTCTTGATTGGACTAGGAAGATCCCTTTTCCCTTACAGACCTGTCATCATCTTAAAAAAGAAAATTTCAAAATATATGTGCATTCTTTCCACAATAAAATCACATATGTACACAACTCTTATGAAAGCTTCATGTGTACAACTTTTAAATTTTAAAAAATAAATAAAATACCTACTTTTTGGGTGTGGTTTATGAGTTAAACCAAAAACCCACCTACAAGAGCCTATTGCCTAACCGAATTAACTGGTATTTTGTGGTATAAATACAACCTATGGTTTGTCCTAATAATCATCCTAATGATTGGCATCCTAACTCTGCCAAATTATCTCGAGATCAAGTTTGTGTGTTATCCCATGCTCTTTGCACTTCCTTGTCTCCAAGAAACCCTTGTTTCAATGCATGGATGTTGAGCCTCATTTATCTTGCATCATACTACTTTTGTTGAAGAGGAGGTCTTCATTGGCCCAGGTAGGAAGGATCTAGAGGATGGTTCTATCATTGCAAGCATTCAAGATCAGGTTATAGTTTAACCACCTCTTGTTACTATAATTTAAATAAAGAAACTCGTGTTCCATTCTAGTTTGCATTGTTTATCTTTATGAATATGAATTTGTAATGGATATTTTTATGATTTGACTTATTTATATGCATATATACTCTGAATGTTGTGATCCATTAATGTTTTCTTGTCTATCTTATAAGTATGCAACTTCAAGAGGAAGAGCTAGGGTTTGGATCCTACGGGATCGTCAACAAACATAGGACCTATGGGTATGCCTTCTTTGCTTACATTCGTTAATTCAAGTATTGTGCATGTTTGATTGAGTTTTTGATTGAATTATGTGTTTACTCTATTGGGGATTTCAACCACAGCCCTAGGGAATATTTCCCACAAACATAATTTGCAATTCCACTGGGGAAATACTTCAAGTATTTTCCTTAAGAGTTTTCCGAATTGATATGGGTGTTTGGACGGTCTTTTGTCAGTCCTTTTAGTCTTTTGGTATCCTAGTGGACCAGATTTTCTAGCATGATATTTTAGATCTAGGCTTAATTTTTTTAATTTTCCTTCGTTTGCATTCTATCCATAGTTTTTATTTAAAACAGTCGCATATACACACAATATGCATTTTAAGCAACTCATGTATGCGCATGTTGTCTTTATAAACAATGTGTACGTACGTAGACTAGCTTTTGAACAATGCGTATATTTTTGGAAAGTGAAAATTTTCACTTGGTTGAGTGCTTGGGAAGGTTGGGTCTTATGTCTTCTAGTCTCTAATGCTTCTTTAAGGTTGAAAAAATTGGTTTTGAGTTTTTTTTCTTTTATACTTTAGTTTGTATGAAAGAGTGCTTTTGTATCAATATAGGGTTTCTTCGTTTCCAAGAGTTGTGGCGGTTGAGTTGGGTTCTTAGTCTTCTTTCTGAGGTCTTGGAGTGTTTCTAATCTTTGAAACAACTTTTGTATTAGTATTTTGATTAATTTGTAGCTCACTTCTTTCCTTTTGATTTTGTTTGGCCTAAAGATTGATTTTTTTACATTAGTTTCTCTCATTGTTGTAAAGAGCTTGAGTTTCTGCTTTCTAACATTCTGGAATCTCATTCATTTGAGGTTCTTGAATCTCATCAATGTGAAACTCTTGTATTTTTTGATTGAAGCGTTTTGATCGCATTTACTCTTGCTTGATTTAAACCTTTGAGTTTCTTGTACTTGAAGTTATTGGTTTGTTTAGATTGAGTCTTTTGCATTTCTTGTTGCTTTGAGAATCCTTATTTTGCTTCTTGTTTGAATTTTTGGGTTTCATTTTCAAAAGAAAAAAGAAAAATTGCTTTTTCATTAGGGTTAATTGCATTAGGAAAAAAATTTAACATTTTTGGTTGATTTTGAATATGTGAGTGCTTATAAAAGGAAAAGGAAAAAGTTTTTTCTTATTAATTCGCATAGAACCATGTAGAAATCACTTTTTATTGAAGAAATAGATTTTCACTACATGTAGCATAAGTTTTCTTATTGATTTCTTTTCTGTCGAAATATCACCAGCTATACTTCCATAACCTCTAACCTAAATAACAAACAATGAAATGAATGGAACTTTTCTTTTGTCATAGAACACCAACTAGTCTAGGGCATATTTAGGGCCTTGGAATTGGAGTGTGGAGAGAAATCTCTCCAAGATCACTCAAGCAAAAGTATAGAAGATTAATAAAGAGTGAAAATCCAGTGTCGTATAAGTTGTCAGGGAAGCTCTTCTCATACAAGAGTTAAGCACTAGATCGTGTAATGATAAAGAAAGTGAGATACCCCCTCTCCTAATTATCAGAGTACCTGCCCATGATTGTTCGCCTCAGCTTATGATTACAATTTGGTGATCCTAGTTTCCTTTCCTAGGTGTAGAATTTCCCTCTGTAGATCAACAAATTATGCAATATACTAAAGAAAAATACTAGATCTACTTCTACAAAAAACTTGCAGAAGCTTAATCGATATTGAGCAATATCAATTAGAACACATATAACAGAGAATGAGAAAGCAATCACACATGAACACAGAATAATACCTTGGGGAAAGCCTCAGCTAAAAACCCCAATCTCTGTATTATCATACAAGTGGAAATATGTCTGGATTACACAAAGCTTTAGCTCACATGCTATCCAGCTCTTAGTACAATCCTACAATACAACTCACAGAATGAATAGACACAACATATGCCTTCCCTCAGCCCTCCAAGCCTCCTATTTCCTTGTTCAATTTCTCCTGGGGTCCAATGCTGCCACTTGTGTGAAATTACCTTTCACACAACTCATCAAACTCAAAAGTAACTACACAATCTCCAAGGAATGAATTCCTTCTACATGCAAGAGATATCCTCAATGGAATATTCCTGCAAATGATAGTACACTGTCCCATCATCTGATCTCAACTGGGTCTCTGACTGAACTGACATGCATGAGTTATTTATGAGAGAATATTCAGTTATCTGAAGTGCAGCAGTAACATGCATGCATGCATTAACTAACTAAACTCACAATCAGTTCCAAAAACTGTTGGAACTAATCTAATTGGACTTAACTCAGATAACTGAGCTAACTAATTACAACTCAAAGTACAACTCATCCTGATCTCCTTAATCAAGGGATAACTTCCTCAATCAATGGAGAAATTGTTGCATGTCTTCACATAGACTTCATGTTTGATTTCCTACAACTAATTAACTCAAGATGAATTAATTAATTATTTTACAAACAACTGCTAAGTTCAAATTCGAATTTTAATTCTCAATTTTAGTTCAGGGACTAACTAAAATTGGAATTTATCCCGAAATGCTATTTATAGCAGTGTTGTTTTTAGCACTTCTATTTTTATCATTTCTTGTTGCTATTTTCAACACTCCCTCTCAACAAGAAAGGGATTATCAGTCACCCCAATCCTGTCTCTGTGGATCTTGAACTTGCATTTTGACAATGCCTTAATCAAAATATCTGCATCCTGTTCCTCGGTCGAAACATACAGCAACAACATGATCCTCTTCACCATATAGTCTCGAAGATGATGATACCGGATATCGATGTGCTTGGACCTGTTATGAAATACTGGATTCTCAGAGAGTTTGATACAACTCTGATTATCGCAGTAGATCACAATTGGACCCATCCTCTGACCAAACAATCCAACTAGAATCTTCCACATCCAAATGGCCTCACATGTTGCCTGACTGGCAACCATGTATTCAGTCTCTGCTGAGCTAAGTGCAACTGATCTCTGTTTCCTTCTGTACCAGGAAACTACAGCTGAACCAAGGTTGAAGATTCCTCCCGAAGTTCTCTTCCGGTCTTATGGACTCCCTGCCCAATCTACATCTGTGAAGCCCTGAAGCTTCACTCCCTCTGTCTGTTTGTACCACAATCCATATTGAGATGTTCCTTTGAGGTATCTCAACACATGCTTCACTGCCTTCCAAAACAGCTTGGTAGGCTTAACCATAGCTTGACTCAGTTGGTTCACCGCAAAGCATAATTCTGGTCGTGTGTTCACTAAATACATCAGTGAACCCACAAGCTGCCGATAAATAGTAGCAGCTACTACCTCTCCTGAAGTAACATCCTCCTTCCTCCAGTTACCAGCTAGAGGAGTCTGCATGGGCTTGCACTTCTCCATGTGGAACCACCTGAGTATCTCATTGGCATACTTGCCTTGAGATACAAACACTTCCCCATCCTTCTGCCACACTTCCATGCTTAGAAAGTAGTGCATAAAACCCATGTCTTTCATCTTAAACTCTCTTGAAAGGTCCTCCTTGCAAGACTTGATCAATTGATCATCACTTGTCAAAATCAGATCATCGACATAAAGAACAATGATTAATGGCTTACCTTCTACCATGATGTGGTAAAGGTTTGCATCTGCTTCACTCTTGGTGAAGCCCAACCCGGTGAAATAGTTGTCGATCCTGGTGTACCAAGCACGAGGTGCTTGCTTCAGCCCTATTGAGTCGGCACACATGCGACTCATGATCGAAGGTCTCAAAACCTTTCGGCTGCTCAATGTACACCTCTTCCTCAATCTTCCCATTGAGGAATGCAGTCTTCACATCCATCTGATTGATCTTCCAACCCATCTGAGTTGATAGTGCCAACATCAATCTGAAAGATGAGTACCTTGCTACAAGAGAAAGAGTCTCATCGTAGTCAATCCCCTCTACCTGTGAGAAATCACGGGAAACAAACCTTGCCTTATGTTTCTCAACACTGCCATCAGTTGCCTGCTTTACCTTGTAAAGCCATCTAGAACTCACCACTGACTTGTCCTGAGGTCTTGGGACAACATCCCAAACATAGTTCCGAATGATGGAGTCGTACTCCTCCACCATTGCATCAACCCAGACTGGTTGCTGCATTGTCGTCTCGAATGAAGAAGTTTCGGACTCTATACACTCCCCAACCAGGGTTGTCACACCCCCAATTCTTTTTTTGTTAAATTTGAGAGGTGTGGCATCACCTAAGTAATTAACATGTTCCATTGTTATCTTACTTTACGAACTACGCCTTAACATTCATCTTCATTCATGAATAACATAACATTAATGTGTGGAATCCATTAACATTATAACATTAATAATATAGAACAGCAGGAGAACACATCACATGTAAGAACAATCTTTTATTATAAATGAGAAGATTTACAAATGACCAGGAGCTATGCTCCACCAGCGTTACAAAGTTGGGCGCCCACCCGTGCACGACCGCACGGTGGTCTCACCCTACAACCGAACATACAACACAACCGAGTTTTATTGTCAAACCGGGAGGGCGTGCCCGTGCACGACCCACCGCCCAACTCCCAACCGAAAACCTATTCAAGAACTTCGGTGGGCAGGTGCCCTCAAACGCCCACCACCTGCACCTCAACCGAATAACCTCGTGCCAAGTCTCGTATAATTGTGCCTGGCGGGCGGGTGCATGACCTACGCCTCGCTATGGCTATACTCCTTGCTCGCACCTTTACTTGCTTGATCGAAGACCAAAGTGCGATGGTGAAATGCCATCCTTCGTCGCATATATATATGCTGCCTACGCGTGGAGTCATGCCCTTTGGCCGACCTTCCATCCTTCTCCAACCACCACGTCCATCAAACAATCCAACGTTATTGTGTGGTCAGCCCGCCCATGGCGCGGGACCACCCACCAACTCGCTCCATGTTTGCCTTCGCTCCTCGGTCGACTTAACACGACGAGCTTCCCCAACTTGCCATATATGCAAGGAACGCCAACTTGCCTGCGCATATAACATACGCCTCATCCTTGGTCACTCCTTCGCGTTTCTCATGATTTGGCTACTTCGCACGGTGGGAGGGCACACCCAGTTGGTGAGCCAACTGCAGGGCGTTACATCCTCCCCCACTTGAAATCGTTGTCGCCCTCGACAATCTCGACCTCCTTAGTAGCTTCCTGTCATACTTCTCAATCTTCTTCTTCCATCTCCAAAGTGAGTCCTCTGATTCCCAACTTTCTTCCTCCGGTGCATTCTTCCATCTAATAAGAAATTCCGGTTTCATATGGCAACCTATCCCTGTAGTTCTGAAGCTCAAAATATTCTCCAACTCCAAATCTGGATTGTCCAAAATCCCGGCTGGTCCTCTCGGTGGTTCAGCTCTCTCTGGATGATCAGCATCAAGTCTACATCTCTTCAACTAACTCATGTGAAAAACCAGATGCTTCATGTGCATATGGTGTGGAAACTCCAGCTCATAAGCAACTACCCCCACTCTCTTCTTCACTCGGAATGGTACCTCATACTTCTGTTTTAGTTTTCTCGTAGTCCCCTTAGCTGGCTGAAACTGCTCCCCGGTAATCCTGAGAAACACCATATCTCCCACACTGAAGTGTACATCCCGTCTTCCTCTATCAGCCCATTTCTTCATCCTCCTTGCAGCTTCGTGCAAGCGCAACCATGCCAGCTCCAAGGTCTCATCCCAAGCCTTCATGAACTTCTTTGCATGAGGACTCCTCAAAAACCCTCCTGTCACTATGGTATGTGGTGTGACTGGCATCTATCCATTCACCAACTCAAATGGATTGTACCCTGTCACAGAACTCTTTTGAATGTTGTAGCTAATCTGAGCAACATCCAAGAGTTTAGGCAATTCTTATGATCGGTCGTCACATAATGTCTCAAGTAATCCTCCAGCAACACGTTGATCCTCTCGGTCTGTCCATCTGTCTGCGAATGGTAACTTGAACTTATCAACAAATCTGTCCCGACTAACTTGAACAATGTGGTCCAAAATCTACCTGTAAATCGTGGATATTGATCCGACACGATGCTTAATGGCATCCCTCAATACTTCACTATGTTCTTAAAGAACAACTCTGTAGTCCACTCAGCTCCACAAGGCATCTTTGTTGGAACAAAGACAACATACTTAGAAAAACAATCAAACACGACCATAATCCCATTACACCCCTGAACTTGTGGCAACTGAGAAATGAAGTCCATCGAGACACTCATCCATGGTCTCTCAAGAATCGGTAAAGGCTGCAATAGTCCTCCTTGCCTCTGATTATCTGATTTGTCCTGCTGACAAATGATGCACGTATGTACATACTCCTCTACATCCTCCCGCGTCTTTTCCCAAAAGAATCCTCTCTCCAACAATGCCAAAAAACGACGCTGCCATGGGTGGCCAACCCACGGTGAGTCATGGCACTCCTTCAAAAGGTGTCTCCTAATTCCAGATGACTTTGGAACATAGAGTCAGTTTCCAGAGAAAAAGAACCTATCTCGTAGAAAGAACTTTCGTGTCTTCCCCTCCTTTATCTACTTCACTATATTCTGCGCTAGAGTATCGGCCTCAAGACTTTCCTTAAGCTTATTTTGCATCTCTTCTGACATTTGAATTTGACTCCTACTCCTTTCTGCCCAGTCTTCTCCTTCCAATGCTGCAAGTTGTCCCTTCCTGCTAAGGGCATCTGCTACCGCATTGTGTCTTCCTGGTCTATACTCAATAGTCATGTCGATTTTTGCTAAGAAGTCCTGCCAATGAGCTTGCTTCGCAGAAAGCTTCGGTTGCGATGCAAAATAACTTGTTACAACATTGTGAGTCTTGACAACAAACGACTTCCTAATCAGGTAATGCCTCCACACATGAAGACAGTGAATGATTGCAGTCATCTCCTTCTCATGTACCGGATACCTTCGTTCTCTATCCTACAACTTCTGACTCTCGTACGCTACCGGATGCCCATCCTGCATAAGAACCCCTCCTATGGTAAAATCTGAAGCATCAGTGTGTACCTCAAATGGTCTTTCAAAGTCAAGCAACTTCAGTATCGGTGCCATAACCATCCTCCTCTTCAAGTTGTCAAATGCCTTCTGACATTTATCCGTCCAACTCCACCTCTTGTCTTTCTTCAATAGGTCTGTCAGTGATGATGTTACCTTGGAGTACCCCTCTACAAACTTCCATTGGTAGTTGGTCATGCCCAAAAACACCCTCATCTCATGGACATTCTTCGGTTCAACCCAGTCCTCAATCACCTTCACTCTGCTCGGCTCCATCCGTATGCACCCTTGACCAACTATATGCCCAAGGAACGGAATCTCGGTCTAAGCGAACACACACTTACACTTCTTCAAGTACAACTGATTTACCCTCAGTGCCTTGAACACCATCGCCAAGTGATTCCTATGATCCTCCATGTTGTCACTATACACCACTATATCGTCTAAGTACACTACTACGAACGAATCCAAGTATGGTCGTAGGACATCATTCATCAAAGTGAGAAACGTAGTAGGAGCATTACACAACCTGAATGGCATAACAAGGAACTCAAAGCTACCATACCTTATTACTATTGCGGTCTTCTTCTCGTCCCCTTTATCTATCCGCACCTGACAATGCCCATGCCTCAAGTCCAGGTTGGAAAACACTCAAGCTTTCACAAGTTTGTCAAAGCAATCAGCAGCCAATGGAAAAGGATACCTGTTCCTTACCATATGCTTGTTCAATGCACGGTAATCACAGCACATCCGTAGCTCATTCGAATCCTTCTTCCACTGGAACAATATCGGAGCTCCATAGGGGGACCTTGAAGGTCTGATGAAACCTGCATCAACTAACTCCTTTAGCTGTCGTTTCAATTCCTTCAACTCAGGTCTTGACAACCGATAAGGTGCTTTAGCCGGGGGTTGCTTTCCTGGCTCAAGCTCAATGCTATGGTCCACTGCACGCCATGGTGGAAGTTTCTTCGGTAGCTCATCAGGCATCAAATCCGCATATTTGGTCAGCACCTCAGAAATATCGGCTGGAACAGGCGTCCCCACTCCATCACCTTCAACTCCCTTGAACATCACCGCATATGTTTCCATATCTGACTCCTTTATAGCCTTCTCCAAACTTAGTGCAGAAACATGCTACACCTTAACTTCCCTCCTTTGCCTATGAGTGGGCAAAGTCCAAGTTTGTGATTGTCCAACCGGCACCACCTCATCACAGAAGGGGACAACAATTGCCTTGTTGCCCTTCAAGAAATCTTGTCCTAATATCATATCGAAGTCATTCATCTCCATCACTATGAAGTCCAACTGACCCTTCCAGTCTTTTATCTACACAGGCACGTCGTGTGCTAGACCCGCCATTTTAGCTCTAGAGTTCACTGCCTTGAATTCCGCATTCGATGGAAAGATCATCAGTCCAACCTATTTAGCCAACCGTGTTGTCATGAAGTTATGAGTGGCCCCCGTGTGCACTAGAGCTTGAATGGTCTTGCCATGAACCATAAAGTCCACGTAACCCAAACTGTTCATCCATGATTTCTCCATAACTTTTCCCTGCATACATGTCTGTTCTCTACTTCCGTCAAGCTTCTTCAAACCTGAATCAACTTCACCTGTCATGAGAAACCCTACTCTGATACCACCTGTCACGCCCCCAATTCTTTTTTCGTTAATTGGCCGGGTGCGGCATCGCCTAAGTAATTAACATGTTCCATTGTTATCTTACTTTACGAACTATGCCTTAACATTCATCTTCATTCATGAATAACATAACATTAATGTGCAAAATCCATTAACATTATAACATCAATAATATAGAACAACAGGAGAACACATCACATGTAAGAACAATATTTTATTATATATGAGAAGATTTACAAATGACTAGGAGCTATGCTCCACCGACGTTACAAAGTCGGGCGCCCACCCGTGCACGACCGCACGGTGGTCTCACCCTACAACCGAACATATAAAACAACCGAGTTTTATTGTCAAACTAGGCAGGCGTGCCCATACACAACCCACCACCCAACTCCCAACTGAAAACCCGTTCAAGAACTTTGGCGGGCGGGCGCCCTCACATGCCCACCACCCGTGCCTCAACTGAACAACCTCGTGCCAATTCTCGTATAACCGTGCTTGGTGGGTGAGCGCATGACCTACTCCTCACTGCGGCTATACTCCTTGCTCTCACCTTTACTTGCTCGATCGAAGACCGAAGTGCGATGGTGAAATGCCATCCTTTGGCCGACCCTCCATCCTTCTCCCGACCGCCGCGTCCATCAAATAATCCAACGTATGGCGCGGGACCGCCCACCAACTCACTCCATGTTTGCCTTCACTCCTCGGTCGGCTTAACACGACGAGCTTCCCCAACTCGCCATATAAGTATGGAATGCCAACTTGCCCGTGCATATAACATACACCTCATCCTTGGTCACTCCTTCGTGTTTCTCATGACTTGGTTACTTCGCATGGTGGGAGGGCGCGCCCGGTTGGTGAGCCAACCGCAGGGCATTACAAGGGCCATGTAACTAGTTTACCGCTCGGGTGACCTCCTCTGTCTGCGCTGAGAAGATGGTTGTCCCACATTCTCTCATGCATCTAGCATCAACCTGTCAGCTTCCCTTGAGCATTTCCGCCCATCTCTGGAAGACTCAAGATGAGTGGATGTCTCCACTCCCGGATCCTCTACATGCAGCTGCTCCACATCAGTCTGAGGCTCCTCCTCCTTAGGAACTGAAAGTTCCTCCTCTGCATGCAACTTGAGCTACCTCTCAAGTGATACTCGCATGGCTTTTTTCTCGTTGAACTTCAGATCTATGTGTACCACTGTCCTCTGACTGGTAGGCAGGAACACTCGATAGTTATGGGGTGTATCAGTGTACCCCAAAAGTATCCCCAACTCAGCTATTGGATCTAGCTTCTTCCAGGCATCTTTGGTCACATGGCAATAAACCGATGATCTAAAGATCCTGAAGTGACTCACATCTGGTCGCTTCTTGGAAAAGGCTTCCATTGGTGTCTTCATTCCCAGTATGTGGTGCGGGCTTCTGTTATGCAAGTATATTGTTGTATTGCATGCCTCAGCCCACAAATGAAGTGGTAGGCTTTGGTCATGAAACATCGCTCGAGCTGCTCCCACAATCGATCTGTTCTTCATTTCGGCCACCCCATTCTGCTGTGGGTTATGGGGTGTCGTCAACTCCCATTTAATTCCTTCTGCTGCGCAGAAGTCCTTAAAATGTTGGGAGACATACTCTCCACCATTGTCACTACGCAAGTCCCTTATTTTATTTCCAGATTCTTTCTCTGCCAAGGCTTTAAACTCACAAAACCTTGAGAAGGTCTGATCCTTATTCTGCATAAAGTAGATCCAACATCTACGAGAAGAATCATCAATAAAAATAACATAGTACCTTTGTTTAGCAGTGGAGGTTGTAAAGAATGGTCCACACACATCTGTGTGAACTCGCTCGAGGATTGCTCTAGCTCTACTGTCTCGATCCTGAAAGGAAGATTTCACATACTAACCCAAGGTACAACCTTTTCATGTATCCATTTGCTCCAGTTTTCCCTTGGGAAGTCTGGTAGAAATTTGTTGCATTATCTTCAAGGCCCCATGGTGCAAGTGGCCCAATCTTCTATGTCATAGCTCTCCAACATCTTGGCTCTACACCAACTCTGCTTTGGAAATCAATGCAACACAGTCATCTACCTCCAGCTTGTAGAGATTCTTTACTCGAATCTCAATCCTCTTGGTTTGTCCAGTGCCGATATGCCTCAGGAATATCTTTCCTTTACTAAAGACTACATCAAAACCTTTATCTTCTAGCATAGCGACGGACATAAGATTCTTCTTCAGACCTGGTACATACTTTACATCAGTCAAGGTGAGAGGAGCTCCATGCTCCCTCTGAAACACAACCATACCTTCACCTGAAACACGGTACTTTCCATCATCGCCCATCTTGATCTGCATCTGGAGATACTTCTCCTCCAAGGTGCTGAAAATATTCTTGTCATTGGTCATGTGGAATGAAGCTCCACTGTCCAGGTACCAAACACATCCCACCATGGATGAAACCATGCATGTGGTGTGAGAGAAATCCAATTCGAACTGTGAGGCCAATGCCTCACCATCTGATCCCTTCGAGGATCCCTTCTTGGATTTCTTCTGTGGATAATTTGTAGCATTATGGCCCACCTCATGACAATGAAAGCATCTCACTTTCGATTTGTCAATCTTCTTCCCACCATGGGAAGAACTAGATTTGGAATTGGACGCCTTCCCTTTACCTTTCCTCGCCTTACTCGCTAAGGCTAGATTTTCTTCATCATCTTGCTTTGATGAAGATCCATCTCTGGTGCTTCTTCTTATCTCCTCCTGCATCAAATCCAACCAAAGTTGTTCCCAATTTGGCAGTTTCTCTCTTCCATTTACCGAGTCTTGGTAGTTATGCCAGCTCTTAGGAAGACGGAGGAGAGCAAGACTCACCATGTGATCATTGACTGTCGTGATCCCTACACTTCCAAGCTCATCCCTATAGGTGGTGAGCGTGTTCAGATTTGTAGAGATCGTGTCACCCTTTTCACACTTGAGTTTTTGAACCTTGTCTTTCAGCGCCAGTTTCCTCTGATTGTCGTTATTCTGATATAGATCTTTTAATGTTTTCCACATTGAAAATGGTGTCTCCTTCCCATGGAGACTCGAGACTATGTGGTCTCGAACTCCCTCCAGAAGGATTCTCCTCGCTCTAGCCACACATTTCTTCCATTTCGCCAATTCTGTAGCATTAGCCACTGCTGGCTTGGGGACTTCTTAAACAATGAATTCCTTTAGACCATTGTCCTCTAATACTACTTCCATGCGATCCTTCCAGGCTATATAATTCGAGCTGCCATCAAGGGCATACTCGAGTCTTAAACTGTTGAACACCATTGGTGAAATTTGAGATGTGATAAGAATTCGAATTCTATAATCAGAAACTTCAACCTTCGAACTTCTCCCGTCTTTGTATATTGTTCTTTGCTTTGATCACCTTTGCTCCGATACCATGTAGAATTTGCCACTGTAGATCAACAAATTATGCAATATACTAAAGCAAAATACTAGATCTACTTCTACAACAAACTTGTGGAAGCTTAATCGATTTTGAGCAAGATCAATTAGAACACATATAAACACAAAAGAATACTCTGGGGAAAGCCTCAGCTAAAAACCCCGATCTTTGTATTATCATACAAGTGGAAATATGTCCGGATTACACAAAGCTTTAGCTCACAAGCTATCCAGCTCTCAATACAATCCTACGATACAGCTCACAGACTGAATAGACACAACATATGCCTTTCCTCAGCCCTCTAAGCCTCCTATTTCCTTGTGCAGTTTCTCCTGGGGTCCAGTGCTGCCACCTGTGTGAAATTATCTTTCACACAACTCATCAAACTCAAAAGTAACTACGCAATCTCCAAGGAATGAATTCCTTTTGCATGAAAGAGATATCCTTAATGGAATATTCTTGCAACTGATAGTAGATTGTCCCATCATCTGATCTCAACTGGGTCTTTGACTGAATTGACATGCATGAGTTATTTATGAGAGAATATTCAGTTATCTGAAGTGCAGCAGTTACATGCATGCATGCATTAACTAACTGAACTCACAATCAGTTCCACAAACTGTTGGAACTAATCTAACTAGACTTAACTCAGATAACTGAGCTAACTAATTACAACTCAGAGTACAACTCATCCTGATCTCCTTAATCAAGGGATAACTTCCTCAATCAATGGAAAAATTGTTGCATGTCTTCACATAGACTTCATGTTTCATTTCCTACAACTAATTAACTCAATATGAATTAATTAATTATTTTACAAACATCTGCTAAGATCAAATTCGACTTTTAATTCTCAATTTTAGTTCAGGGACTAACTAAAATTAGAATGTATCCTGAAATGCTATTTATAGCAGTGCTATTTTTAGCACTTCTATTTTAAGCATTTCTTGTTGCTATTTTCAACACTAGGTACCTCCTAGGAAACTATCGCAGGGGGGATACTCATGGTACTTGAGACAAAAATTGCATCATTATCACAATACTTCTGGAGGGTACCCTGCAAAGCAAGGGTACTTGCACCTGTAAACGATATTGTGAGGGGGTCAAGATAAATGTTTTTTTACCTTCATTGGTAGGAACTTGGCCCTCATCATCCCAAGCTTACCTTCGTAAGGTCCTTTATAGCATTTCTTGAATTTTGTAATTTGATCCTAATCACCCAGAGTGGGAATATCTTATGGTTGTTTGCTTGTTTGCATATTTTATACTTTTTAGTGAGTGCTCTGTTCTCTTATCCCACCTTACGTGAATTGAGTCATTAATTTTTATAAAAGGTGGTTGATCGGCCAGTGCACTGGTCTAGGAGGTTGCGCAAGCTTTCACATGCGAGTGTTGGTCCTTCACCTCAGAGGCATAGACGAGATTATGTTGGTTTTTTTGAGCCAGTCCAAGACAATAGATACAATCCCTTCATTAAGGGTTTCTAGTCTTGAGGAGGTTCTTGAAAAAAAGGTTTCCTTCGTGATTTGGACAAAAACGTTCCATCCCTACTAGGGTGTTGTTTTAGTCAGAAGATCAGGTAGAAATAGAAGATATCCAAAAGTCGTATGGGTCTCCTACAAATCCGCTTCCATTAAACATTCCCTATGTTATATCATACGTAAGTACCCCAGTTCAAAGCATTCCTTCGAACTCACCTTCTTTCAGAATGACTAATGTTAGTAGCACTAGTACGACTACCGATTATGCTAATGTGAATACACCTTATTTAACAATAAGTGGAGGAACCTTTTCATTACTTACTGTGTCCACTTCTATACCCAACACAATAGTTGTTGTCTCTACTTGTACTCCTGGCCTGCATGGGGTTCTTGACACACATCAATATCAAAATTTCACAAATCATTGCGAGAATTTTCCCTCCCCTCCTAACAAATAAATTAAATACAAACTTTATAAAAAGGCGAAAAGAAGTAGTAGGTGGGAGCCTACCTTAAGATAATGACATAAGGGGTTGCTACAATGTGTGATGGTATTAGGGAAAATAGCCCGATGCATCAAATTTTCCATAATACTTGGGTTTTTTACTATGTTTGGAATGAGTGTGAAATTTCTACCATGAGTATGACCAACAAAAAGGCCAATAAAGACGAAATTTGAGCACATATTTATATATTGCCAAGTTTTGAAATGTGCTAAATCTTTTCGAAGCACGTGAATGAATAAGGGTTAAAGTTTTATTATTGTGCATTCAACTATTACAGTATCTAATGTCAAAGTTTGAAGACCATTCCTATGTTATGTTTATAAGCATCCCCATACAATTTCACATCTATACTATTTTATTTTATTTCCTATGGTCAAAACATAATATATTATTGTTGTTTTTGGATGGTTTTGAATGATGGCCAAGCTCAATGACCACGATTTTTTGTTATCCATTTATGACAAAGTATGTTTTTCCCTTGTTAAAATATGATGCGATTTTTTGTTATCCATTTATGACAAAGTATGTTTTTGCCTTGTTAAAATATGATGCATTACGTATGGTTGAAATACTCCAAGCGTTGTTTATATGACCATATTTTCAAACAAAGTGTTTTGAAAAGTTAACCATGTAAGGTTCATAATGCACATTTAAATACATTGTTATATAGGTAGTGGAGGCGCACATTTGGGAACAAAAGATTGGGGTACTAATGCATTTATAGGAAGCATGAAATATTAGTCGTTTGAAATAATACTTGGAAGTTGAATACAATGATGAAGTTTTACATATAGAAATATGATATATGTATTTGACCTCCATCATGTCACTACTTGGAATTATAATATACAAATTTCATCAATGATGATTGTTTTTGAATAAGTGATCTATGCTGTCTCACGTATGCTATCCTACATGTCATAAAAGTTTTTCATTTATAATGTTTTGATGGCCAGACTATCCCATAATATTTAGATTGATTTTTAATGCCATATCATTTCCCACCTTCCTTTATTCACATAGCATCATAGTTATTTAAACCCGTTTTAATCCTTCATTTACAAGGTGTGCCAACACTTCACACGACCACATGAACTTTGCTTACATGACACACCCATATTTGTGATAATTATAGGTCAATAGAATTGTCGACATGATTTGGCGTTTATACTCTAATTGTTTTTGTCATGTCACCATCTACACTGTCAATCCTTACATTGGCCATTACTCCAACTATTCACTTGCCATTACTCCCTAACCTCATTTATTGCATGACATTTTTCCCACTACCCATGAAATTTCAGGGGCATAGAGCACGTCTAGCTACCCCGAGTTTAGTTATTGGCCATTCGAACTGCCCCTAACCATCGCTGGAAGCAAGGAGAAAGGAAGAGGTTCTTGGAGCATAATACAACCATTCTTTAGCATGAAAGTTTACCAGGTGTGCACAATGATAAATAATTTATTTTCAATTTTTATTAATCGAATTTACAATGAGTTTAATGTCCCTGTTCCCATTGTTCCCATTTTCCCTTGAGTTTATTTATTGACCACTCAATGCAATCTCATATCTCTTTGAATGCACCTACAAAATCCATCTTCTACAAATAAACCCCTCCTAATCTTTTAAGATGCCCCGTTCATTCAAAGACACCATGAAAGCCAGGGGTTCGTTTTTGTTGTCCTAGATTTCTTGTTCTACTCATATCTATGAAGCTAACAACCTCCTTAGGGTTGCAAGCTCAACTATTTCCTCCTACTAGTAGTAAAAACCATTTTCGTGTTGTTATGTGACCTATGGAATAAGACATAATTGTATCATGTGTTTTATAAGTTATAATGTGAGCCTTTGAGACCTAGGTCTTGGGCACAAAAGCATTTTAACATTTTTCAAGCCATTAAGTCGATATCTATTCTCCATGGGTAAGAATGAAATTCATCATTGCCTCAAATTCATTTCATTAAATTTGAAAAGAAAATGTTTACCATAAACAACTAGGGTTGCATCCATATACCCTGTCTTTAATGTTATCAATATCGAGCATTTTTTTCATGAGCTAAGCATGTTATCTTTTTTCTCACATATGCATTCATGTTTTATTACGAGGACCATATGGAAATGGACATCCATACAAGCCCCCTGCATCATAATAACCCTATTCTCTTTCTATGCCAGAGTCTCCATAAGGATTTCCATATGAATCAAGGATATCTTTATTACACCAACGGTTTGATTGCTTTTCTAGTAACGTGTTATCCTTTAAATGCTATGTCTGGGTATACTGTTCATTTCTTGTGATACACAGTTCATTTCTTGTTATATGAAAATGCTTTTGTTATTCATTAGCGCATGCTAAAAGTCGACATCGCCACGAGACCTTTTGTCATGTTACAATTAAGATGCATGACTCAAAGTGGGAGCCCTTGAGACCTTAGAGTCTCATGCACAAAACCATGTTTCCACCAATAGTTGAATGGTGCCAAACTAATGTTTCTCTTCACGTCCTAGAAAAAATGGGTTTCTAATATGTATGCATTCGCTTGCGAGATTTGAACTATCCCATTTATTTCTAGTACAAGACAAAAATTTGGTCGATATTTGTGTTTTCATTTGCTTAGTATAAAAGGAATTTACACATATTCAATCAGTTGATCAAACCTAAAGCCTTGGTATTGTATAAACCCTATATATATTACATACATATCTCTCCAGGTCAGTGTTCCAGCAATGACAAATAACCCTTGCAGGCACAATCACATCACTGCCAAGGATTTTAAAACCTTATGTTTGCTATATTTTTTATATGCCCTCAATGCCACAAATTGTCTATGCCATGAGACTTTGGTTAAAGAAAAATGGGTCCTTTTTAAACCCTAGCACTTTCTTAGTACATTAAATCAAAGAAATATTATATCAATGATTTATTATCATGATATACTAGGTCGTTGTAAAATTAAAAAAACGAATGCACTAAACCATATTAGATAACGTTACCTCTTCATTTCTTTTCACATTACAACATTTTTTTATTTTTTTTTGTAAACTTGGTAGGTCTTTATTTATTATCTATTTTCAAAAGTTTTTACATCCATTTTCTCCGAGTAGTCACCTACCCGGAGGAAACCAGGTGACCACTGGTCTACTTTAAATCCAGTCCAAAATTTGAATAAGTTCATGACAATCCATCCATTGTTTCTATGTTGACTGTCTCTACTATTATCTCTAAAGATCAAAATAAACATGTTTGTTTTCTTCATCCAGTTCAAAATTCAAAAATCAAAGCATTCTGGTTCACTTGATCATTCCTCATCTGAGGATATTACCGGAGCTGATGCCTTTGCACTGGATCCTGGCATCTCGCTTTTCTATTCCATTTTCCACTTAATCTCTTTCAGGGTCTGTTCAATCCTTCCCAAGGCAAGATTGTTCCGGTAAGTCTGTATCTGTATGGTCGCTATTTCCCTTAGAAGTTTAGCTTGGACTGGGTCCTTCTCCTTTTTGTCTTCTTGTTTGTTGAATACTTCTCCTTCCATGTGCTCGCGGTGGAGGGTCATGGCCCGTGCCACTACGTTTTTCATAATCTAGTACTGGTGCAAGGTTTTTTTGAACAAGGATTGTCTTCCGTTGGTAGTCCCGAGGTCTTGCACCATTCTTTCCCATTCATCCATGGGTATATCTCTGTATCTAAGATTATCTCTTAGGTCGCGCTCCCAAATATTGATCTGGTCCCTTACTTCCTTCGAGTTTCCTTCCATGTAGGAGTCAATAATTGTCTTCATGTTGTCTCCATCTTGCTTCCTGCTTCTTTTCTTTCCCTGGCTGCTTGGTCCTTCATCCTTCTTAGTTGTCCTCTTTCCTCTTCTGGGAGCCATTCTGCTTTCAACTTGGCGGTTGAATCCTATATGCTTGTGCTCCCTGAACTGTTCTGCGTGCCTTCCCTGTTCTGTTATTGAACCTATCACAGAATCAAAACATATGTCAGACATATTACTTTGGTTTATATCATTTTTCCTGGATTTTTCCTCCTCCCTCCTTCTTGAGTTTCCTATCTTCTGGTTTCCTACCAACCTGAATTTGGCTCCATCTCTTTTAATTCTCAATTTCATGGGGTCTCGGTGGGTTCATTTCTTTTCCGATCCCACACATAAATTCCACTCCTGCTTTTTTTGCCTCTACTCTTCTGGGGCCTCGCCCTTGGAGAGTTTTAGGCAGAAGAGGCATCCCTTGAACCTAGTTTTATCAGGGTTTTCAGCAGGGTTTCTGCTGGCTTCTCTCCCTCCCCTCCCCCTAGGTTGTAGTGACGTCTCCCTGGAGATCTAGATTTTCGTTTCCCAACTTTCTTCTCTCGGGGCTACAAGCATTCTGCCTTTCACTCCAATGAGTCTTTCCAGGACCCATATTCCAAGGGGGGAATTGTTGAATTTTTGCTCAGGATGGCCCTCATTCACATGGATTTCTCTGCCTCTCCTCTCGCTCTCTCTGTCTAGAGTAGACGAGATCTCTTCGGTCCTATTATCCCTCATTTCACTGAGGTTACTATAGCAATTGATATTACAATACCAGGTTTGCTTACAATACCAATATCTTAGATGCCTAATTCTCAAACAATTAAAGCTTACAGGAGTTAGATCTAAAGGCATTACATACCCACTTACCAAACTTTGCCTTTCTTCCACCTTCTGTGTCTTCTCGCTGCCTCCTCTTCCTTTCTCGTCACCCTTCCTCATTCTCGTCTGCATGCATAATGCCTCTTTCCTATTTTCCTTGAGTTTTATCTCTTTTTTGTTCCCAGCTCTTATCTTTACTGCTAGCTGTTATGTTTTTTTCCCGACACAGATCCCTTCGTTCTTGTCTTGGGATGCTGCCCTCATGTCCTCTCTCAGCTACTCTTGCCGTAGTATTTCTGACTCTATTCTGCCACTTGTCTTTATTCCTCTGCCCACCTACATTTTCTCTATCCTCCCCTCTCCTCTAATATTCCTTTCCAGCTCATCCCCCGTACTCTCGGGGTTTGTCCTTCCTCTGCCCTGCTCCGTCATCCTGCTGATCACCTAACTTCCCCTGTCCTATTCCTCCCCTATCCTATCCTGCGTCTGTCTTTTCTCTTTGAATTCTCTAGATGTTCATTCATATTCCTATCTTGTTCTACGAGTTGTATCAGTTGTGCCATTTCCTCCTTTTGGTTTAGCTCTTCCCCACTTGCATCTAGCTGCTGGTCTCCCTTACTACATCCCCAATTCGCTAGGCTATCTGTAGGTGCATTACCTTTTCGTCTCACATGGGACGGTACTATGTATGCTATCCTTCTCAACAGTTTGCTTATCTCTTTGATCATCCATGCGGTCCGCTAGCTGCAACTCAGCTTTTCTACTGATGCTCCGTGCCGTAATTGTTTGAGTATGTATATCGCCAACTTCGAATCTCCTTCTACCTGGAGTTTCTGATACCCCTCTCGTATGGCTATTTCTATCCCCCTTTTCAACGCATGGAATTCTACTTCATTGTTTGATGCATTTCCACAGTCCATCGCATATACCCTTAACGTTCTTCCTCTGTCATGCTTAAATATTCCTCCAATGCCTGCCTCCCCCAGGTTTCCTTTTGCAACTCCATCAAAATTTAGCTTTGTGAATCCCTGCTGTGGATTTCTGTAGTAGTCCTTGTCTTCTACGTCTTTGGCCTGATGTTTCCTTGCAACCATGTCTATTATGCTTATTTTTAGTTGCAGACGATTCAGAATTCGTGTCTCTGTTTGGTCTACTTTCCAGTCTTCGTCGTTCCACTTCTCTAGGATTATGGTTTCTCTTATGTTCTGGACTGTTTGGTTCCATATATCCTTCGTTGCTTTTCCTTCATCCTTAAAAATCAACCGGTTCCTTTCCTTCCATATGTTCCATAGGATGAACCCTATGGAGAGATTCCAAGCTCTATTCAGGACTGCATTTTAGTCCTCCCATTTAGTCACTCAAGGATCTCCCTCCAACCTTAAGGTCTTCATGTGGCTTTCCCACCAGGTTAGGGCATGGTCGTTTGTTATAACATATTTTGCCACTTCTATTCATCAAATGCTCTTGATTGGACTAGGAAGATCCCTTT
This sequence comes from Pinus taeda, assembly GCA_000404065.3. NCBI lineage: Eukaryota > Viridiplantae > Streptophyta > Pinopsida > Pinales > Pinaceae > Pinus > Pinus taeda. Next base: position 39,994 of record APFE030970255.1, read on the forward strand.
TCCCTTATAGACCTGTCATCATCTTAAAAAGGCAAATTTCAAAATATATGTGCATTCTTCCCACAATAAAATCGGATATGCACACAACTCTTATGAAAGCTTCATGTGTACAACTTTTAAAATTGAAAAAATAAATAAAATACCTACTTTTTGGGCGTGGTTTATCCCATGCTCTCTGCACTTCCTTGTCTCCAAGAAACCCTTGTTTCAATGAATGGATGTTGAGCCTCATTTATCTTGCATCATACTACTTTTGTTGAAGAGGAGGTCTTCGTTGGCCCAGGTAGGAAGGATCTGGAGGAAGGTTCTATCAGTGCAAGCATTCAAGATCAGGTTATAGTTTAACCACCTATTGTTACTATAATTTAATTAAAGAAACTCATGTTCCATTCTAGTTTGCATTATTTATCTTTGTGAATATGAATTTGTAATGGATATTTTTATGATTTGACTGATTTATATGCATATATACTCTGAATGTTGTGATCCATTGATGTTTTCTTGTCTATCTTATAGGTCTGCAACTTCGAGAGGAAGAGCTAGGGTTTGGATCCTACAGCATCATCAACAAACATAGGAACTATGGGTATGCCTTCTTTGCCTACATTCGTTAATTCAATTATTGTGCATGTTTGATTGAGTTTTTGATTAAATTATGTGTTTGCTCTATTGGGGATTTCAACCATAGCCCTAGGAAATATTTCCCGCAAACATAATTTGCAATTCCACTGGGGAAATACTTCTAGTATTTTCCTTAAGGGTTGTCTGAATTGATATGGGTGTTTGGACAGTCTTTTGTCAGTCCTTCCAGTCTTTTGGTATCTGAGTGGACCAGATCATCCAGCATGATATTTTAGATCTAGGCTTAATTTTTTATTTTTCCTTCGTTTGCATTCTATCCACAATTTTTATTTAAAACAGTCGCATCTACACACAATATGCATTTAAGAAACTCATGTATGCATATGTTGTCTTTATAAGCAATGTGTACGTACTTAGACTATCTTTTGAACAATGCATATATTTTTGGAAAGTGAAAATTTTCACCTGGTTGAGTGCTTGGGAAGGTTGGGTCTTATGTCTTCTAGTCTCTAATGCTTCTTTAAGGTTGAAAAAATTGATTTTGAGGTTTTTTTCTTTTATACTTTGGTTTGTACGAAAGAGTGCTTTTGTATAAATATAGGGTTTTTTCGTTTCCAAGAGTTGTGGCAGTTGAGTTGGGTTCTTAGTCTTCTTTATGAGGTCCTAGAGTGTTTCTAATCTTTGAAACAACTTTTGTATTAGTATTTTGATCGATTTGTAGCTCACTTTTTTCCTTTTGATTTTGTTTGGCCTGAAGATTGATTTTTTACATTAGTTTCCCTCATTGTTGTAAAGAGCTTGAGTTTCTGCTATCTAACATTCTAGAATCTCATTCATTTGAGGTTCTTCAATCTCATCAATGTGAAACTCTTGTATCTTTTTTATTGAAGTGTTTTGATCGCATTTACTCTTGCTTGATTTAAACCTTTGAGTTTCTTGTACTTGAACTTATTGGTTTGTTTGGATCGAGTCTTTTGCATTTCTTTTTGCTTTGAGAATCCTTATTTTGCTTCTTGTTTGAATTTTTGGGTTTCATTTTCAAAAGAAAATATAGAAAATTTGCTTTTTCGTTAGGGTTAATTGCATTAGGAAAAATGTTTAATATTTTGGTTGATTTTGAATATGTGAGTGCTTATAAAAGGAAAAGAAAAATGTTTTTGCTTATTAATTCTCATATAATCATGTAGAAATCACTTTTTATTGAAGGAGATTTTCACTGCATGTAGCATAAGTTTTCTTATTGATTTCTTTTGTGTCAAAATATCACCAACTGTACTTCCATAACCTCTGACCTAAATAACAAACAATAAAATGAATGAAACTTTTCTTTTGTCATAGAACACCAACTAGTGTAGGGCATATTTAGGGCCTTGGAATTGGAGTGTGGAGAGAAATCTCTCCAAGGTCACTCAGACAAAAGTATAGAAGTTTAATAAAGAGTGAAAATCCAGTGTCGTATAAGTTGTCAGGGAAGCTCTTCTTATACAAGAATTAAGCACTAGACCGTGTAATGATAAGGAAAGTGAGATACCCCCTCTCTTAATTGTGAGAGCACCTGCCCATGATTGTACGCCTCAGCTTATGACTACAATTTGGTGATCCTAGTTTCCTTTCCTAGGTATCGCCTAGGCGACTACCAGAGGGGGGATACTCATGGTGCTTGAGACAAAAATTGCATCATTATCATAATACTTCTGGAGGGTACCCTACGAATCACGGGTACTTGCACCCACAAAGGATATTGTCAGGGGGTCAACATAAATGTTTTTTTACCTTCATTAGTAGGACTTTGGCCCTCATCATCCCAAGCTTACCTTCAGAAGGCCCTTTATAGCATTTCTTGAATTTTGTAATTTCATCCTAATCACCCAAAGTGGAAATACCTGAAGGTTGTTTGCATATTTTAGACTTTTTAATGAGTGCTTTGTTCTCTTATGCCGCCTTAGGTGAATTGAGTCATTAATTTTTATAAAAGGTGGTTGATCGGCCAGTGCACTGGTCTAGGAGGTTGTGCAAGATTTCACCTGCGAGTGTTGATCCTTCACCTCAAAGGCATAGACAAGATTATGTTGTTTGTTTTGAGCTAGTCCAAGCTAACACAATAGATACAATTCCTTCATTAAGGGTTTCTACTCTAGAGGAGTTTCTTTAAGAAGAAGGTTTCCTTCGTGATTTGGACAAAAACGTTCCATTCCCTACTAGGGTATTGTTTTAGTCGGAAGATCAGGTAGAAATAGAATATATCCAAAAGTCTTATGGGTCTCCTATAAATCCGCTTCCATCAAACATTCGCTATGTTATATCATACATAAGTACCCCTATTCAAAGCATTCCTTCGAACTCCCCTTCTTTCAGAATGACTAATGTTAGTAACACTAGTATGACTACCGATTATGCTAATGTGAATACATCTTATTTAACAGTAAGTGGAGGAACCTTTTCATTACCTACTGTGTCCACTTCTATACCCAACACTGTAGTTTTTGTCTCTACTTCTGCTCCTGGCCCGCATGGGGTTCTTGACACACATCAATATCAAAATTTCACAAATCATCGCGATAATTTTCCCTCCCCTCCTAACAAATAAATTAAATACAAATTTCATAAAAAAAAGGCGAAAAGAAGTAGTAAGTGGGATCCTACCTTAAGATAATGACATAAGGGGTTGCTACAATGTGTGATGGCATTAGGGAAAATAGCCCGATGCATCAGCTTTTCCTTAATACTTGGGTTTTTTACTATGTTTGGAATGAGTGTGAAATTTCTACCATGAGTATGACCAATAAAAAGGCCAATCAAGAGAAAATTTGAGCACATATTTATATATTTCCAAGTTTTGAAATGTGCTAAATCTCTTCAAAGCACATGAAGGAATAAGGGTTAAAGTTTTCTTATTGTGCATTCAACAATTATAGTCTCTAATGTCAAAGTTTGAAGACCATTCCTATGTTATATTTATAAGCATCCCCATACAATTTCAAATCTATACTATTTCATTTTATTTCCTATGGTCGAAACATAATATATTATTGTTGTTTTTGGATGGTTTTGAATGATTGCCAAGCTCAATGACCACGATTTTTTGTTATCCATTTATGACAAAGGATGTTTTTTCCTTGTTAAAATATGATGCATTACGTATGGTTGAAATACTCCAAGCGTTGTTTATATGACCATATTTTCAAACAAAGTGTTTTGAAAAGTTAACCATGTAAGGTTCGCAATGCACATTTAAATACATTGTTTATATAGGTAGTGGAGGCGCACATTTGGGAACAAAATACTGGGGCACTAATGCATTTATAGGAAGCATGAAATATTAGTCGTTTGAAATAATACTTGGAAGTTGAATACAATGATGAAGTTTTACATATATAAATATGATATATGTATTTGATCTCCATCATGTCACTACTTGTCATTACAATATACAAATTTCGTCAGTGATGATCGTTTTTGAATAAGTGATCCAAGTTGTCTCACGTATGCTATCCTACATGTCATAGTTGAATACAATGATGAATTTTTACATATAGAAATATGATATATGTATTTGATCTCCATCATGTCACTACTTTTCATTACAATATACAAATTTCGTCAGTGATGATTGTTTTTGAATAAGTGATCCAGGTCGTCTCACGTATGCTATCCTACATGTCATAAAAGTTTTTCATTTATGATGTTTTGATGGCTAGTCTGTCCCATAATATTTACCTAAGATTGAATTTTAATGGCATATCGTTTCCAGCAAGAGCTAACAAGCCTGCCATAGGGCATTAAATGCCCGCTTACATGCGCCCTCGATAGCCCGATAACATACCACCATTATTTTTTATTTATCTAGTCACCGCGCGCGTGTTATCGGGCTATCGAGGGCACATGTAAGCGGGCATTTAATGCCCTATGGCAGGCTCGTTAGCTCTTGCCTATCGTTTCCCACCTTCCTTTGTCGACATCACATCACAGTTATTAAAACCTGTTTTAATCCTTCATTTACAAGGTGTGCCAACACCTCACACGACCACATGAACTTTTCTTACGTGACACACCCATATCTATGATAATTATAGGTCAATAGAATTGTCGACATGATCTGAAATTTATACTCTAATTGTTTTTGTGACGTCACCATCTACACTGTCAATCCTTACATTCGCCATTACTCCCTAACCTTGATTATTACATGACATTTTTCCCACTACCCATGAAATTTCAGGGGCATAGAGCACGTCTAGCTACCCTGAGTTTAGTTGTTGGCCATTCGAACTGCCCCTAAACATCGTTGTAAGCAAGGATAAATGAAGAGTATCTTGGAGCATAATGCAACCATTCTTTAGCATGTAAGTTTACGAGGTGTGCACGATGATAAATAATTTATTTTCAATTTTTATTAATCGAATTTACAATGAGTTTAATGTCCCTGTTCATGTTTTCCCTTCAGTTTATTTATTGACCACTCAATGCAATCTCATATCTCTTTGAATGCCCCTGCAAAACCCATCTTCTACAAATAAACCCCTCCTTATAATCTTTTAAGATGCCCCATTCATTCAAAGACACCATGAAAGCCAGGGGTTCATTTTTGTCATCCTAGATTTCTTGTTCTGCTCATATCTATGAAGCTACCAACCTCCTTAGGGTTGCAAGCTCAACTATTTCCTCCTACTAGTAGTAAAAACCATTTTCGTGTTGTTATGTGACCTATGGAATAAGACATAATTGTATCATGTGTTTTATAAGTTATAATGTGAGCCTTTGAGACCTAGGTCTTGGGCACAAAAGCACTTTAACATTTTTCACTCCATTAAGTCGATATCTATTCTCCATGGGTAAGGATGAAATTCGTCATTACCTCACATTCATTTCATTAAATTTGAAAAGAAAATGTTTACCATAAACAACAAGGGTTGCATCCATATATCCTGTCTTAAATGTTATCAATACCAAGCATTTTTTTCATGAACTGAGCATGTTACCTTTTTTCTCACATATGCATTCATGTTTTATTACGAGGACTATATGGAAATGGACATCCATACAAGCCTCATGCATCATAATAACCCTATTCTCTTTCTATGCTAGAGTCTCCACAAGGATTTCCATATGAATCAAGGATATCTTTGTTACACCAATGGTTTGATTTCTTTTCATAGTAACTAGTTATCCTTTAAATGCTAAGTTTGGGCATACTGTTCATTTCTTGCGATACACGGTTCATTTCTTGCTCTATCAAAATGCTTTTGTTATTCATTAGTGCATGCTAAAAGTCGACATCGCCACGAGACCTTTCGTCATGTTACAATGAAAATGCATGACTCAAAGTGGGAGCCCTTGAGACCTTAGAGTCTCATGCACAAAACCATGTTTCCACCAATAGTTGAATGGTGCCAAACTAATGTTCCTCTTCATGTCCTGGGAAAAATGGGTTTCTAATATGTATGCATTCGCTTGCGAGATTTGAACTATCCCATTTATTTCTGGTACAAGACAAAAATTTGGTCGGTATTTTTGTTTTCATTTGCTTAGTATAAAAGGAATTTACCCATATTCAATCAATTGATCAAACCTAAAGCCTTGGTATTGTATAAACCCTATATATATTACATACATATCTCTCTAGGTCAGTGTTCCAACAATGACAAATAACCCTTGCACGCACAACCACATCGCTGCTAAAGGATTTTAAAACCTTATGTTTGCTATATTTTGTATACGCCCTCGATGCCACGTTTTCTATGCCATGAGACTTTGGTTAAAGAAAAATGGATCCTTTTTAAACCCTTTCACTTTCTTAGTACATTAAATCAAAGATATATTATATCAGTGGTTTATTATCATGATATACTAGGTCGCTGTAAAATTTAAAAAAAAAATGCACTAAACCATATTAGATAATGTTACCCTTTCATTTCTTTTCACGATACAATATTATGCAAACCTGTGACCATGATATTTTTATCAAGCACGTATTTGCTCTGTGTTTGCACTGAGAAATTACCCCTCCACTTACATTTTTTTGAAGTGCATGTTATTTAAAACTCATGTAGTATTATATCTACTAATGTTGGAATATTTTATCTTGTCATGACTTGCAAATAACATGATGTTTCTTTTACAACACAAGTTTTTTTAATAGAAACAATAGGGGAAGTGGAAGAAACAATAAAGACATAGGGTTGAGAATAAGAAGAGAGAAGGGGCCCAAATCTTTAGTGCATTTTGATGGACACTTAGAAGAGTTGAGATAGTTGCTGTAAACTGGTGTTGTTAATTTGATTGATCAACCTGTTGTTCAACCCCCACAACCATCTATTCACAACAGACCCAACATTGGTATTCTAGTGGCCCATTATGTTTCAACTGCACTTGTAGTCCCTGCCAATGATGGCTAACAGAACATCATTCAACCACAACCTTTAGAATCTATTCAGGGATGGCCAACTGTAAGACCTCGATTTAAAATATACAAGTAATTAATCAAATTATATGATTAATAATTTACACGCAACTATTCAACTATTAACATAGGATTCTCGGAAAACATGAGTAGAGATGACTTATTTGTATCGATGATATTCTTTGCTTGTGCTTTTGGAGTTGGATGCTCTTTGAATTCTGCTAACCGCAACAAAGATTTTAGCGACGACTCTCCATCCAACCATAGGTTTAGCTACACATCATCTTTTTATAGTTGGCCACGCCCAAGCCTTCAATCAACATACTAGTGTCAGGGAATCCTTTGCCTCGCAACACTTTTCTCCCAAGAGAATCGATGAAGGAATTGATTAATCCCATCCTCCTCCTCGTCCATTAAATAGACTAAAAAATGGAAAGAGGTCCGCATGCACACATTCCATGTGTCAACATGCAACTTTTATTTATTTATTTAAAGTTTTACTTAATATAATATTTCTCTTAATTTAACTTTTTCTTATTTTATTCATTTTTTTTTGTTAATTTGACTTATTTTTACTATTTTTATAGTTCTCATAATTTAACTCTTTCTTATTTTATTCATTTTTATTTTTTGTTAACTTTACTTATTTTACTATTTTACTATTTTTCTCTTATATATATTTATTTAGAACTCATTATTATTTACTATTTATTCATTTGTTATTATTATATTCTCTTCATTTTTTATTATTTATTACTATTTTATATTTCATTTATTTGTTTTACTATTTATTTACCATTATTACTCTTTCTTTCTTTTTATTATTTATTTACTTATATTTTTAATATTATATTATATTATATGATATTATTTATTATTATTATTATTGTGAGATATTACATACTCCCCCTCTTTAAGGAGCTTCGTCTCGAAGTTAAGTTGAATCATTTAACATTTTATTTATTTAGTTATTTATTACTTCTCGTTTGCCCTACAACCTTTGTTGAACTAGTATAACCAACAAGCATCGAAATTTCCACAACACCCGGGAAATCCCAAGGAACCTCTATCATTTTTCCCACTTTCGGAACCAAGCATGAGCCTCATCAATCTATACCATAGCCTATGGTTGGTCCCAAGGCTCGCGCCAAGGCTTAAACCTCATCTGCCCCAAGGCAAGCATCTGATCCCAGTACTCAATGACTTTGGGCATCTCGCAATGCTGACTCACTCCCTCCACATGCACTACGGTGCACAACCCCAGGCATCAAGGTCCTTACACCCCCACCAGACTTCGGCATCCTAATCTAATATCAGACACTTGGCCTCCTCAAGATGGTCCCATAGCCCCTCAACAGTTATTCATCAAGAACTATACAAGACAAAGGAACCAATGGCATATCCAGGGTTGATTGAATTTGTCCCCAACCCATGTGGTATTAAATATTCTCCCTCACAAGTATGGGATCCCACGAGATCATCAAATAAACTAGTCCTCTCAGCTCATTTGTGGATTTCTTGTCAATCACCACATCTCAACATACATCCAATGCATTAGCTATAACATCATAGTGTCATAGAAAATAATCCACATACCAAGTTTTGCATGTCATCATGAGAACATGACATTGTTGTTATCACAAAATTCTGCATGTCATAAATCTACATACAATTACCACATGCTTCACATCATAATATCCTCTGAAGTTATAACATCAACATTCAACATCAGAGACATATCATCACATAATAAATGAACCATATGTTAATATACCTCAACATAACGTCATAATCCCTATGCATATCATATTCATCATAAGCATACAACATCATTATCGTAACAACTATATAAATAAGAACCACATGTGCATCATTATCCTCATACCATCATATCATGACACCTCATCCCAACATTATACTCAATGACACTATTTTGACACAAAAGTTAACTAAAACCATAACTGAAATCATAGTGTATGATTTATATGTATCAATAAAATTTAAACAATAAGACATGATCTATATGCTGCATAAAATTATCTACCTTAGTTAACTTATTTACTCCTATCTAGTTCACCACACAATTTAATCAAATAGATAAGTAAAGTCATTAAACATAGCATCTGCTTCTTCCCAGGTAGTCGACCCTGGGCTATATTGGTCCCATTGGACCTTAACTTGCTCAAACTCATGATTCGTGAGCTGACAAACCCGACATTCTAGTATACAAAATGATTCGACCTGAAGGACTCCCTCCTCGAAAACCTGTAATTTCTCAAATTTCAACACATGGGATGGGTTGAGTACATATTTTCTAAACATAGAAACATGAAACACATTATGCATCATTCTTAGATGGAATGGAAGCTTGAGCTTATAAGCAAATGGTCCGATCCTCTTTAGGATCTTAAATGCGCTGACAAATCTAGGGGATAACTTTGTTCCCTTGCCAAATCTAAAGGAACTCTTAGAGGGTTTGACTCTAATAAAATCTTGGCTTCCTTCCTCAAAGCTTCTATCAATTCTCTTTGCACCTGCATAACTTTTCTGGTGATCCCTGACTTCTTTTAGCCTTTTCTTAATTGTAGCCATTTGTTCTTCTATATCTTGGAGCATTTCACGTCCCAACATGACTCGATCCTCTAATCAATCCCATCTGAATGGAATACAACATGGTCTTCCATATAAGACTTCGAAGGGAGTTGGCTGCATTGAACTGTGATAACTATTGTTGTATGCAAATTCCACTAATGGAAGGTATTTCTCCCATCGATTTTGTTGATCCATGACATACATTCTTAGTATGTCATGTAATACTTGGTTTACTCTCTCTCTTTTCCCACATGTCTCTGGATGACACGCAGTACTGAATTTGAGTTGTGTTCCCATAGATTGTAAAAGGCTTTGCCAAAATCTGGAAGTAAAATGGGCATCTCTATCGGATATTATTTTCCGAGGCACTCCATGAAGGCAAATTATTTCTTTTAAGAAAACTTGAGCAATAGTTGGTGCCTCAAAGGTGCTCTTAACTAGAATGAAGTGAACACTCTTAGTTAATTTATCAACGACAACCATAATGTAATCATGACTTTAGAAAGTCATAGGTAAGCCTCCAACAAAATCCATCAAAGCAACTTCCCACTTAGTTTATGGTATATCACGGGGTTGTAAAAGACTTGCAGGGTGACAATGTTCAACTTTAACCTGTTGACATTATAAGCATTGGGCCACGAACTGTGTTATATCTTTTTTCATTCCTGTGTAGAAAAATAGTTGTTTTAAATCCGCATACATTTTCTAGACTCCCGGATGTGCAACATATGGAGCTTGGTGGGTTTCCTTCATTATTAATTCCCGAAGTTCATCATCAGTCGACACATACATCTTACCTTTATATCATAGCAATCTATCATTTTCTAAGGTGCATCCATCCCACTTAGATTCCACAAGTACTCCTGCTTGTAGGGAAAATTTTATTTGTTGATATTGATGGTCCCCTATTAGGTGGTTTAAAATTTGGCTTCTTAGGCCTATCTTCAATGATGGCGTTGAATGAACTTTGGGTCTCCTACTTAAATCATATGTAACCTTATTTTATTTTCCCTTGATGTAGGATATCCTGAAATCATATTCACTAAATAGCTCACTCCAACGTCATTGTCGAGCATTAAGGTCCCTTTGGGTGAATATATGCTCAAGAATTTTATGATCCATTCTTAATTCAAATTGATGCCCCATCAGATAATGTCTCCATAGTTTCAAGTTGTTACAACTGCAACTAATTCCAGATCATGTGTGGCATAATTTATTTCATGGGTCTTGAGTTTACGTGAAGCATAAGCAATAACCCCTCCATCTTGCTTCAAGAATGCACCTAATCCTTCTCCCAATGCATCCGTGCATGCACGAAAGTTTGTGTCCATGTTGGGCACCTTTAATATTGGGGCATTTGTTAATTGTCGTTTTAGCTCATTAAATTCTCTCTCACACTCACTTGTTCATTCAAAATTAACCCCTTTTATTTGGAGATTTGTGATGGGATTGGATATCTGTGAGACTCCTTCTACGGATTTTTTATAATAGCCTACCAACCCCATAAAGTTGCGTACTTATTTGAAATTATTAGGAGTAGGTTAGTCTGTTATAGTTTCAATCTTGTTGTGATCCACTGCAATGTCTTTCCCACTAATGGTATAGCCTAGATATTTCTCAAGGAAAGAACACTTAGTAAGTTTCCCACATAACTTATGTTCTCTAAGGCATTCAAGTACCAATATCAATTGCTCTTGATTCTCCTTCTCATTTCTGGAATAAATGAGGATGTCATCCAAGAACACTTGAAAAAAACAATCCAGATATCCACGGAAAACACTACTCATCAAGTTCATGAAAGCTTTCAAGGCATTAGGAAAACCAAATGGCACAATAATAAATTCATAGTTTCCATATCGTGTTCTGAATGTTGTCTGAGGTATGTCCTCCTCTTTGATTCTTAGTTGATGGTAACCTCACCGTAAGTCTATCTTGGAAAATACTGAAGCTCCTTTTAGTTGGTCAAAGAGGTCATCTATGCTAAGCATGGGCTACCTGTTTCAAATGGTGGCCTTGTTTAGATCTCAATAATCAATACATAACTTAAGAGTTCCATCCTTTTTCTTCATGAAGATCACTAACGCACCCCAAGGTAATACACTAGGTTAGATGAATCCTTGATCAAGCAGTTCTTTAAGCTGTATACTCAACTCATTAAGCTCTGGGACAATCATTCGATAAGGTGTTTTAGATATGGGTCCTGTCGATTTCGAGGAAATAGAAAAATAAATTTCTCGAACATGAGGCAAGCCTGGTAGCTCTGGAGGAAATACTTCTGCAAATTCAGAAAGTAGAGGGTGAAAATTATCAAAGGACTTCTCATCGACATGAACCATCTCTACTGCATAAATCTTGCATCCTTTCCTCATACACTTATTAACCTTCTTGGATGGTATGAGGCACATTGTAACATCATGTTTAATTCCTTCGATTACTGTGGGCTCTATCATTTTTGAACAGAATTGTCTTATTATAGCAATCCACTATAGCTTGATGAGATTGAAGCCAATCCATTCCTATAATTAAGTCATAAGTCCCCAAAGTCATGCTATACAGGTTCATCTTGGTTTCACATCCCCCAATGTTAACAATGAAATCCCTTGCCAGTGATCCTACTGACTGTTGAGATTCTGATTCCATTTCTACCATTCTAAAGTAACTTTTCTCATGAGTTGTCAATCCACATCTAAGCAGTGTTGAAGGAGAAATAAAACTATTAGTGGCACCTAGATCAATTAAAACATATAGAGGAATGTTATTTATTATACCTACGAACTCCATAATTGTGGCTTAGTGCTCATCCTAGCAATCGTTTATGGCGGCATGAATTCAATGTGGGTTTTGTGGTCTTACTCCTTTTGCTTTATGTCCTTGTTGTTTAATCCTTGCTTGATACCTCAGACAATCACTTCTATAATGTGGACCTCCACATTCCCAACATTCCAGTTGACTCCGATTCTCATTTTGTCCCCGTCCTTGACCACCAAATCCTCTACCCCCACCATTAGTTCTTCTCAATTAGGGATCACCCCTACGTCCTCCTAGAGGCAACCCAAAAGTTGCACTAGCAATCAAGGCAACATTGTTTCGTCTTCCCTGGAAATTCAGAAAGTAGTGGGTGCAACTTATCAAAGGACTTCCCATCGACACAAACCATCTCTACTGCATAAATCTTGTATCCTTTCCTTATACACTTATTAACCTTCTTGGCTGATATGAGGCACAACGTAACATCATGTTTAATTCCCTTGATTACTATGGGTTCTATCATTTTTTAAGAGAATTGTCTTATTATATCAATCCACTATAGCTTGATGAGATTCAAGCCAATCCATTCCTACAATTAAGTCATAAGTCCCCAGAGCCGTGTTATACAGGTTCATCTTGGTGTCACATCCCCCAATGTTAACAATGCAATCCCTTACCAATGATCCTACTGATCGCTGAGAGCCTGATTCCATTTCTACCATTCCAAAGTACTTTGCTCATGAGTTGTCAATCCACATCTAAGTAGTGCTAAAGGATAAATAAAACTATTAGTGGCACATGGATCAATTAAAACAGATAGAGGAATGTTATTTATCATACCTATGAACTCCATATTTGTGGCTTGGTGCTCATCCCAGTGATGGTTTATGGCAGCATGAATTTGATGTGGTTTTTGTGGTCTTACTCCTTTTGCTTTATGCCCTTGTTGTTTAATCCCTCCTTGATAACTCAGATAATCCATTTATAATGTGGACCTCCACATTCCCAACAATCTGCTTGACCTCGATTCTCACTTTGTCCCTGTCCTTGGCCACCAAATCCTCTACCCCCAGCATTAGTTCTTCTCTAGTTGGGATGACCCTTACGTTCTCCTGGAGGCAACCCAAAAGTTGCCCTAGCAATCGAGGTGACATTTTTTCATCTTCCTTGGAATCCATATGGATGCCCCCTTGATCTATTTACCCTTCCCTTGGGGTGTTCCTTCTTTGTATTTCCATCAGCCACCATTTTATTTTTCATATTTATCGTCCTCAAGACTTGTTTGGCTAAACTAGTAGGTATTGCCATAGTGGTGGGTTTCCACATGGCGACTTCCACTCAAACCAAAGGATCGAGCCCATGCAAGAATATTTTAGCTTGACGTTTATCATCTACCATATAGCCCACATGATGGACCAATGCATAAAATTCAACTTCATAGTCTTCGATAGATTTACCATTCTGTCACATTGCATGGAAAGCCCCTATTTGTTGGTGTTTGTATTCCTCTGATAGGTACCTAGTTCTAAAGGCTTCCTTAAACATTTACCAAGTAACTTGCAATGATGTGACATGCATCTTCGTTTCTTCATTTACTCACCACAATAAAGCTCCTTTTAGTAGACTCATTGCTATTTGGGCCTTTTCCCTTGAAGCATATGCCTTAAAGGTAAGTGCTCTCTTGACAATGATTACCAAAGCTTCTACTATTGAACCCCCATTTTGACCCGTGAAGTCTAGTAATTTGGATTTTTGAACTTCTTTCATAATATCGAGGTTTGTTTGTCTATCTTCGGCATTGAACTAAGAATTTAATTCTTGTCTCCATTTTTGTTCCAACTCCCCTCCTTGATCTTGACCATTTCTTTGACCTTGACCTTGGCTTGTGACCCAATCCTTAAATATGTTTGTCATTTCCCCAAGGGAATGTAATATAGTTTGCTCAGATGGGGTTCCAATCTCTGTAGTGGTGGGAGGTGGGGTTTCTACCTCAGGGGTGACTTGGGTTTGTCTTTGACGCTTAGGAGCCATGATTCCCCTGTATCGAACCCAATTTGAATTACACGTCACTTCCAATGTTACATTTATTTAATACAGCATTGAATAGAAAAATTAACTCTTACACATTGTGACCATATAATAAGACAATCAGTGAGCATTCAAAAATATGATAATCATCTCAATAACACCATAAATATGAGAATCATCTAAATACACATCATATATAGAGCAATAATACACCATAAACATTCTTCTCACAAGTCATTTGCAAAAATCAATTTTATTAAACTATTAATATTCATCTAACACAAGGTCAGTAAACCCCCATCTATCCCTCATTGAAAATTTTAAATTTAATTTATGTAATCCATTACTATTAATCATTAGAATCCTCCATTTCCCTATATATTATTATTATTTTTAAAATTTTATAATACTAATATGAAAATAAATATAATTTTTTCAATAGGTGAGAAACCTATCATAACTCAGTTACCAACAGTGAGAACAACCATCTCTAGCTACTAACCGCGAATGCAAGCTGACTCATCACTGTTATTCAAGGAAAACCACGCCACCTAGAATAACCCATTGGTGGTCCATAAAGGGGCAGACTTTCACGCTTGTCAGATGCCTTTGGGTCTTGGGTCATTAACCTGTTTCCTTACATCCGAGCAAGACGAGCTCTTAGCCAAACAAAAGCAGCTTTAAGGAATACTTCGGGCCCTAGAGGCATATAAAATATGAAATAAATATAATTTTTTCAACAGGTGGGAAAACCTATCATAACTTAGTTGTCAAACCAGCAGTGAGGACAACCATCTCTAGCTGCTAACCGTAAATGCAAACTGACTCATGACCATTATTCAAGAAAAACCATGCCACCTGAAATAACCCGTTGGTGGTCCGTAAGGGGGCAGACATTCACTCCTGCCAAATGCCTCTAGATCTTGGGTCTAACCTGTTTCCTTATATCCGAGATAGACAAACCCTTAGTCGAGCAAAAATAATTTTAAAGCATACTCGAGGCCCTAAAAACATACTAATATTAAAATAACTATAATATTTAAAAAATTAAATACATTATAAAATAATTATATATTTTCTAGTTAAAATAATAAAAATCTCCATAACTAATAATTATAAACTTCCCAAAAAAATTCCTCCTCCATCATTGTCCTTTACCCTTAATATTTTTTTTGCTTTATAGAAAATGAGTTGAAATGAATCCATTGTTTCATTTTAATTTTATTCGAAATTTGAATTAGATGCACTACTAAAAAATTATGTTTAATATTAATTTGAATTCTATCCTTTTTTTTTCTGTCATTATTCAAACTAATGATCCAAAAACATAATGTATTTTCATGGTTTATGTGATTAATTGGAGTGAATGCAAATATGTAAAATTTATTTATAAATATTTAAATAATTTAAAATGTAATATGATTATAATTTAAATACTTAAATACCATCGTGATCTCAACTTTTGATACTCTAATAAATAGCCTTACCTTTATCCAATTAATAAATGTCCAACTTTAAATTTAATTAAAGTAAAATATTAAAAATAGTTTTAACCTTAGCAAACTTTAATTATGGGAATAACATGTTCCAAAAGCAATGGTTATGAACCATAATTTTTTTGTTGTAAGACTCTCAGGTGAAAATACCTGCGGATGACACACTACATCTCCTAGGCAACGATGGTGGCTGGCTACGCCTCGACGGCTCACCATGCCGTCAATAACTGGCACTACATGCTAACCAACGTTGGGAACTAAAAATAAATAAATTTAAATGCCTATTTTAAAATTTTAATTTTTAAATACTTAATTTAAATAAATTTAAATGCCTATTTTAAAATTTTAATTTTTAAATACTTAATTTTTAAGTATTTATTTATTTGATATTTATTTTTATAATAATTATCATTTGATTTTAGATTTCTGTGATTTATATGGTTACTTAGAATGTATTTTGGATTAATCATATCTTTATTTTTAAGTCAACATTTCAAACCATCTACTTTGGTTCATCCTTAGAACAAGGATAATAATAATTATTCTTTTTGCTTTAAAAAATGGGGTAAACTTATATAGAGAGTGATTATGATATACACTTAAAAGGATGAAATGTATAAGCATAAGCTCCATAGTAGTTAATATATATTGTGGATCAATGAAAGTTGTGAAAATGCTAAATAAACATTTTTATATTTTCTTATTTCTTTTGTTTTTAAAAAATTGATTTTTTTTAATATGAAATAAAAAATTCCAATAATCATGAAATAAAATAACAAATAAAATTATTTATAATAATGAATCATAAAAATGGTAACCCAAAGATCCAGTAGAGTTGAAAATTTGGGCTCTTATACCATATATAACAACCCTGATTTAAAATATACAAATAATTAATCAAATTATATGATTAACAATCTACACTCAACTGTTCAACTATTTAACATAGAATTCTAGAAAAACAAGAGAGGGACGACTTACCTGTATCGATGATATTCCTTACTTGTGCTTTTGGAGTTGGATGCTCTTTGAATTTTTCTAACCACAACAAAGATTTTGGGGATGACTCTCCACCTAACCATAGGATCAGCGATACATAATCTTTTTACAACTGGCCACCCCGAAGCCCTCAATCAAAGTTGTAATGTCCCCAATTAAATTAATTTTTCTAAATGAATTTTCCTTTTTGTAATTGGGCGTTCGGAAATATTTTGGCATGTAAACTTAAGAAAAGTGGATGGAGGGAGTCCCCACTTAATTTTTGGAGATATGGAGACCACCAACATTAAGGAAAATAAAAGATTAAATTGCTAGTGGACTATGGGGCCCACATGGAGTACACACTTGGGGAAGAAGGAATTCAAATTCCTTGAGGCAAATCAAATTGGTGTAGGGACCCACAAGGAATGAATGGCCTTCAATTATAAAATGAAGGAATGAGAGAGCAATACGAGTCTTTTGTCTATTTGAAAATCAAATTTGCCTTAGCTGTTTAGTTGAGCCAATATTGTGTTGTTTAGCACAAGAACTTCCCAATGAGAGAAGCTTAGCCTTTCTTCGATGGACTTCAAGTGCCACCCTAGGAAGGCTTTCCTTCATCACTGAGACTAAAAGAGGCATCAACTACAGGTCCCACACATTTCTGGAGTAGAGCACGTAGTCTGGGAGCCACCACTACACAGAGGGAGGATTCACTAGTTATTTGTGGAGCTGGGTTGTTGGGGAATTGACTAAAGAAGCTACAAGAGTTTTCTTTAATCATTTTCATGAGTGTGGAGGGCAGCTACAACCAAGAGCACCAACCTACATGCAGCTCTCACTTTATGATACACAGGGTTGCATCATCTCCTCCATGACTGCGTAGTCATTGGAGTGAAACTCTTTCGGGGCAGCATCATCCGGGGAAGTTTGGAGCTGGGGTGTTGGGAAATCATTGGGAGGGAAATTTGAGGAGGATTGTTAGAGTTCGGAGAGGAGATTGACAAGAGTAGCCACAATAACAAAATTCAAATTTGGTGGAGGGCCAAGGTGTGAAGGGTCAAATTTTGAAAGTTGGAACTAAGGGAAACCCTTTCTAGGTTTTCCTGGGTTTTGGGAAATGATTACTTTCCTAATTTTATATAATTTTATGGGCACTCTAGAGTGGGCAAATCAGGGACACGAAGTCAGGCAACAGTGGAGTTTTGCAGCAACAACACAGTTTTCTAGAGATGTTGATTATTGCAACCATTTGGCTTTCTCTTACTGATCACCTGATGCTTGTAGCTTTCCTTGTGCAAGCCCAAATGCAATTTCTCCAACTAATTTGTACCACAACATATATTATTAATAAAATTTGGCCAGTTTGGGGATTTGTAGAAATTTTTGGTTTATGTGTATGCATTTTTGAAATTGTCTGCGTTATTTATTTGTGCATGTCTTTGTTATCATTGTAAAATTTCTACTAGGAATATTACAGTGGCATCAAAGCATGATCTTGGCCAGCTACGGGGGAGCTAACAAGATCATGGAGGTTTTGGCCATGCATGCATAGTGACTAGTGAATTTATGGGCACTCCAATGACATGGAAAGAGAAGAGTACACAAGGGATCATGGAGGAGTTGATGAGGCAGCACCAACAGTTGAGGAGACAAAACCAACAGGTCCTAAAGTGAATGCAACAGATGATGGGGATGTTGAGTCATACCCAACAGAGAAGCCATGTGCATGCGCACACAACCCAACAATGCAACACCCATACATATGGTCAATTTGGTGGTCCTACCATGCGTCATTTTCTAAAAGAGCCAGAAGAGAAGCATGGGTTAAGGATGAGATCATCATGTAGAGGAGGGAAATTAGAGGGTGAGACCAGGGGCATTTCCACTGGTGGAGACTAGGCTTTATATGTCAGGAGCATGAGGAGGAGATTGAGCATGAGGACGCGTAGGATGGTGAGGGGCACATCGATATACCCAGTGTGGCGCAAGAGTCACCATTGTTAGATACCTCTTTGGTAGTTCCAGATGACACCTTGGTTGAGGGAGTAGAGCATACACTCGGAGGGCCATCTATTGATGAGATGCCGGCAGTTGATGAGGTACCCAGTGCTATGACCGAGGTTCTAGGCGATGGCCTCCCACAACACCTTGATGAAGTACCTGGAGCCATACAGGTCATTGATGAGGTATTAGAAGAGATGGAGGGGTCCAGAGCGGTGACCGAGTTTACAGATGATAGCCACCCTCCATAGATTCATCAGTTTCAGGTCGGCCTTCTAACATTGAGAAAGAAGGCCACGACAATGCGAGAGGCCATTCTGCAGTAGAATGAGGAGTTGGAGGGCACAAGAGCATTTTGTGTCGAATCAATGGCCAAATTGATTCACTTTGGGGAACGGTTGGGTTCCCTAATGGTTCAACTGGAGTGCACATTGGAGTGACGGGGTAGCCCTACTCAAACATACATAGATGATGCTAGTAGCACAAGTAGGTTACCACTACACATTGGAGAGGGAGAGGCAGAGTCACCTCGACCAAGATGGTGAGATGAGGCGACATGAGATGCACAAGGTGCAACCTTTGCAGGATGGAGGGTTAGTCCCGTGTACAAGAGTTCATGCTCTCAATCCTTCCCTTGGGGTTGGATGGCGAGAGATTTTGAGTTGTTGCTCAATGGAATGGGCTAGGCATATGGAGTTGTTCATAGGTTCGAAAGAGAGTCAACAACCACGTTCAGGCATTGGGGATACTGGAGGCCTAGGTTGGCATTGGGATCCAGGTGGGGCTACCTACCACTTACTAGATATGCAGATTGACTACAACATTAGTGGTATATTTGACCCAGTGGTTGAGCACAAGCATTCATTAAGGGAGTCTTAGTCAGTGCCAGTGGCCGGTCAGTTTGTGAGGGGACTCCCTAGGTTTTTTTGGTATGATGGTCATACATGGGATTGTAGGATGATTAACCTACTTTGGAAGGAGTTGGTAGGAGGAGGTGGCATCAGCAGGCCACCAGGCAGGGTATTATATGGAGATGGTGTTCTCTCACTGGTATATTGAACACCAGAGCTAATGAGGATAGGCTCAGTAGTGTATTCATGTTAGCATGTGAAGATTTAGGCCGCTTAGGTCTATCTAGGCAAATGAGGAGATATAGCTCACGTCGTGGAGGGCTTACCAACAGAGTGGTAGTAGAGATGGTGACCCTGACAGGATGCAGGATGATGCCTGTGGACTCAGTCTTAGACCTTGATGTCCAGTGGTGCATGGAGTTATTCCATGGACTTTAGGGCTATCCAGTGGAGTGTAGGGGTGTGTATTTTTGTGCAGCAAAGCATGACGATACACAACAAGTTGTCAAGGTGTTTCCACAAGAGAGATCTCCTGATGAGGGCATCGGGAAATCCATTGGGTTTGGCACACTCAAATTTGGAGAGAGAGTTGATCATAGGGCCAACCGTGAGCTTCCCTTTATCACTCACTAGCATTGCACACTAACACCGAGGACTTTGATATCGTCCCTTGATGCTCTCATTACGAGCAACAGAACCGAGGAGGTTCATCTGGGACAGTTGGATGAGACAGGGTGCATCAGGAGAGAGGCTTTCCAACTGTGGCATATGGTCAAGGCGCGAGTTGGTGGATGCAGGCTTGGGGGTAGTCCAATCTTCTGCATATGTAACACTTGCACCACCCTTGAGCCCATAATGAGCGAGAGGCATTACACCCTTTGGGCGATACATTATGAGGTGTCTTAGGAGCATCTACAACAATTTATGGACCTTACATGCAGGCAGATGTTTAGACTCCAAGCAATATTGGGGAGCGCTTTCAAGAGGTAGGATGACAGATCCCACTGCGTGGTATGAGCAGCACAGGGTAGTTTCTTACGCACCAGATTATTTTGTGATATATGGAGCCCATATATTGATTGCACATAGGGGCTTGAGACATGGTACGTGTTGGCGCCAGTAGTTGTCAGGACTATTATGCAACCATTCTGGATATGAGATCCAAGGATTTGCTTGGTTGATTGGACACTTTGTTTCATTATGAGAAGGAGCAAGACAAAGGATGACCCAACTCCCACTTGGTTTGACATGTGAGGGAGCATTGAGGCTTTTGTTTCATGGAAAGGTTGGTTTTTCTTGTTGTTGCTACGAATTAGAGTGAGTGTTGGATGGGTAGGTCGTGACATCATGGGGATTCTTGGGCTAAATGCATTGGGACTCCATATTTATTTTTCCATCAGGTCCCAGGAGAAGAGGATACAACTTGCGCGTGACAGGAAAACCATCATGATCAGAGTGGTGCATCGACAACATGGTGGAACCCATTTTGGACTAGATTGGGATTCCGGCATAGTAGGACTTAATAGTTTAGCTACCCGTAGAAGGAACTGGTTTCTATAGGGGAAGGTCACCTCAATCTTCCATTGGGTTTTAGTGATTTGTTGATGGTGTGGGGAACTTCACCAGTGTGGCAGGGTGATCAGAAGGAGGAGACTAGGAGAAACTCAGGTAGACAAGGTTTTAATCCCACCGGGATTGGATTGCATCTTTAGGAGTCCACTCTTGTAATGCACGAGAGGGACTATTTGGTAGAGCAGTTACATGAGGAGATGATCAGGATTTTATACTACCATGATGCTTTACTTAGTGGCGGTGTGCAGAGGGCATATGCTACCTATGTTGAGCTAGACAATGAGTGGAGCAAGGGATGCCTCATGCTGATCAGGATGGCTTGGGTTCTTAGCAGAACAGGGCAAAGATCAAGGATGGTTGGGTGGTACATTTGGGACCCCGATATTGTGTGTAGAGACTGCTGGGTTCAGCTGATCGAGAGGGTGTTTGTTCAAACATTGCTTGAGGACAAACAATTTTTGGTGGGGAGGACTGTAATGTCCCTAATTAAATTAATTTCGTTAAGATGAATTCCTATTTTTGTAATTGGGTGTTGGGAAATATTTTGGCATGTAAACTTAGGAAAATTGGATGGAAGACGTCCCCACTTAATTTTTGGAGAGATGGAGGCCACCAACATTAGGGAAAAGGAAATATTAAATTACTAGTGGACTATGGTGCCCACATGAAGTACACACTTGGGGAAGAAGGAATTCAAATTCCTTGAGGCAAATAAAATTGGTGGAGGGACCCACAAGGGATGAATAGCCAACAATTATAAAAGGAAGGAATGAGAGAGCAATAGGGGTCTTTTGTCTATTTGAAAATTGAATTTGCCTTAGTTGTTCAGTTGAGCCAATATTGTGATGATTAGCACAATAGCTTCCCAACGAGAGAAGCTCAACCTTTTTTCGGTGGACTTTGAGTGCCACCCTAGGAAGACTTTCCTTCATCGTTGAGATTGGAAGACGAATCAACTACAAGTCCCATGCATTTCTGGAGTAGAACACGCAGTGTGGGAGCCACCACTACACAGAGGGTGGATTCACTGGTTGTTTGTGGAGTTAGGTTAATGTTGTAGAATTGACTGAAGAAGCTACATGAGTTTTCTTTGATCATTTTCATGAGTGTGGAGGGAAACTACAGCTAAGAGGACCAGCCTACATGTAGCTCTCACTTTATCATACATAGGATTGCATCATCTCCTCCATGACTACGTAGTCATTGGAGTGAGACTCTTTTGGGGTAGCATCATCCAAGGGAATTTGGAGCTGGGGTGTTGCGAAATCATTGGGAGGGAAATTTGAGGAGGATTGCTAGAGTTTGGAGAGGAGATTGACAAGAGTAGCCACGGTAACATAATTCGAATTTGGTGGAGGGCCAAGGTGTAAAGGGTCAAATTTCGAAAGTTGGAATTACGGAAAACCCTTTCTGGGTTTTCCTGGGTTTTGGGAAAAGAGCACTCTCCTAATTTTATATAATTTTTTGGGTACTCTAGAGTAAGAAAATCAGGGGTTGAAGTTAGGCAACATTGCAGTTTTAAAGCAGTAGCAAAGTTTTTTGGAGGTGTTGATTATTGCAACCATTTGACTTTCTCGTACTCATCACCTGGTGCTTGTAGCTTTCCTTGTGCAAGCCAAGGTGCAATTTCTCCAACTAATTTCTACCACAATAGATATTATTAATAAAATTTCGCTAGTTTGGGGATTCGCAGAAATTTCTTGTTTATGGGGATACATTTATGAAATTTTCTGTGTTATTTATTTGTGCATGTCTTTGTTATCATTGTAAAATTTCGACTATGAATATTACAAAAGTACTACTGCCAATGAATCATTTGTCTCACAACACTTTTCTCCCAAGAGAATGGATGAAGGAATCGATTAATTTCATTATTTTCATTGCCCATTAAATAGACTAAAAAATGAAAAGGGGTCCGCATGCACACATTCCATGTGTTAATGTGCAACTTTTATTTATTTATTTTAAGTTTTACTTAATATAATATTCCTCTTAATTTAACTTTTTCTTAATTTATTCCTTTTTACTTTTTGTTAACTTTACTTATTTTTACTATTTTTATTGTTCTTTTAATTTAACTCTTTTTTATTTTATTCTTTTTTACTTTTTGTTAACTTTACTTATTTTTATATTTCTCTTAATTTAGCTATTTCCTATTTTATTCATTTTTATTTT